>JALLPH010000269.1:0-23653 GCA_036939855.1 Cyclotella choctawhatcheeana
TTGTTCAAGATGAAACTCGGCAACCCTAGAATGGGCCTAAAAGAACAGAATGGTACTTGCCTAAAACCCTTGTAAAACCACTATAAAAGATGGATATATTTACGGATATATATATCCAATTTTAGGACAAATTGATGTCATTATATCGTCTATGTGTCCGTATGGTTAGTGGTCGGTGTGGTGTTATGGTGGGTCGTGAGGGAATTACGAAATTCTTCTTTCGAAATATAAAGGTATATATTTATCATACTCTATTATTTACCTGTCAGAAAATAATAGAGCCATAGCCATTATTATTTTCTAGCCGTCAATAATCAACAATGTTGTCCAATGTCGACGCCTGTCGACTGTCGACGCCTTGTCCCTGTGAACCATAAAGCGTAAATGCGTAGAGAAGTAGATTCAGACTTTCATTGTCCACAGGCAGCCTTAGTATCCGAAGAAATAATCCGTCGCACCGAGAAACGATTGGCAAGATATCGTCAACAGATTAAGGATCATCACGATTTTTTGGAGACACGAGAAAGAATGATGCAGCGGAAGCAATGGATGGGGCAGTATGTGTTAGTTGCTGCAGCTGCAGCGGCTTTAGGTGTTTTGATTTGGCGAAGAAAATCAAAGCAACGTGAAAAAGATACTACCTTCAGTGGTAATACGTTTAATGTTGATGATGAGTACAGTAAGAGTCCAGAGAAGCTGCGGCAAGAGTTTGATACGGCATGTTCTGTTGCTAAATCATTCCCTGATGGATACTTGGACCAAAGAGATCAATTAATGGTGTATGGTCTGTATAAACAAGCTTTGATTGGTGATCGGACTGAGAATCCAGTGAGTTTTTGATTCATTCCACTCATTTTGTTTATTGCCTTAACCTTAACTGTGCTCTTTCGAATATTACACTTAGCCTTCAAAACTAAATATTGTAGCAACAGAAAAGTACAAAGCATGGGGTAGATTTACTGGTCTGCCCCAAGAATTTGCCATGATGAAATATATCGAAGTAATCAATCACTTTGCGTCTGGTGGCAAATCTTCCTTTACCGATTCAGCCAGTGCAGAGAACGATGATATTCAGTATGAGGAGGATGAACAAGTCGACGAAGACGGCTGTCCAATAGATGGTGAGGAGGAATTTGGGGGTTTAGGTGTGCGACAAAGCATGATGAAAGACGAGACACAAATAGAGATAGATGGGAATGCAACACCCGATTCGCACCTTAGACAAGCTTCCATTCATTGTGATACTAAATTGTTACAAAAGGCAATCCATGATGGAGCTGATGTGAATGGAACAGATGAGTCGGGACAAACTGCTTTACATTTTGCAGTTGACCGTGGAAATATGGAATGTATACTATTGTTAATTGAAAATGGTGCCAATGTGAATGCTCTAGATAATGATGGTATCGGTGTGTTACTGACTGCAGTAATGGCTGGGAATATTGAAGTGATAAAATTATTGCTGGAAAAAGGTGCTAATCCAGATGCCGAAGATGAAGATGGTGAGACTCCAAGGAGTTGGGTCATCGAAGATGGAAATACAGATATCATGAATTTGTTTGCAAAATATCCCGCGAGTTGATTCAAATGACGAATGATAAGAATATAACTGCAAATAAATTCAATTGTCGCTTTCATATACTTCATCAATCGACTTCAACAGTAGTAATTGACCCAATTCCTCTCGATTTGTCTCCACGTCAATGCTCATTGCCAAGTGAAAATCATGATATGTCAATCCCTTATCAGCACTTGATGTTTTGTCACCATCCTCTTTGACTTCTTCTCTTTTAACCGCTGGTCTATACGTTGAACAACGTATAGTACTAACAAAAATCCACCCCTTAATCTTGATTTTTTTACCATCTTTCTCCGTGGAAGCAGCCTTCGTCGAGTTGTAGAACTTGTTCACATCATCAACCAATACCCTCTCCATTAAAAGTTGCGGATAATGATTAATATTCGTACTAAGCAATGATATCTGTGACAGAAATCGCGAAGCAGCGTAAAATGTCTCGTGATAGAATTGCTTCTCTAGAAATGTTGGTGATTCTTCACCTTCGCTCAATAATTCATGTTTTGCGTTGGTGAATTTCCACCCGTCTTCTAATGTAGACAGCAGATTATTACATTCTTGATAGGATAATGATTTACCGGATAAGCCGTATGGATCACATTTCTGTGTAGGTCGTTTGGCGGTCGGATCGGATCTATTACTTGATCGATTCGAACTCGATGATGAGTCTATTGGCGACGAGAATCGTCGTGTAAGTGTTTGATGCACTGGGAAGAATTGCACATAATATGATCGAATGGAAGGTAGGTGCTGGTGCCTAGAAAGCCTTCGAAGCAATGGGCCTATCCTGTTAGATGCCATTGTATTACTATATAATCCACCTCTTGATTCTCCCTTTCCAGGTGCTATGCTGTACTATGCTCTATGCTGGCGTGGGCCGTGTGGACCGTGTGTGCCTGTGTGGCCGTGGATGGAGCAAAGATTTCCTACCCGCCAAATATGTAAAATAGAGGGCAAATGTCGAGCCCCCAAAATTTGTTTTACTTAACTCTCCTAGAAATTGACCCCATATCAAAAATATTTTCCCCTAAAAGCTGATTGAGCTCCGCCATCAACAACTTCCTGCGTGCCGCATATTATCATCATCATCACCAACATGAAAGGCACCAACACAACACACGGACGCCAAAAATCAGGGCGTCTCACAACCACCACTCCTTCCACTACAGTCGGGAAAGCACTGCTAGACATTAAATCGAGCATCAATCCTCATTTCTTCGAAGGAGTTCCCATAACGAAAGTGTCGTCGAAGGGAACATTGGTCCCGCGCATTATAACCATATCCGATGATTTATTTACCATATTCATATCACATGACAAAATGACGAAAGAAAGTTTGAAGAATCGAGTGAAATATGTGAAATATAAGGCATTTACCAAGTTGGTAAACACGGTGGTGGGACATTCGGTACAGTGTCATCGTGACATACGCGTAATTGATGTTGCTGATATCTTATTCGTACAGAGTGGATTTATTGGCAGTCAAAAGTTGGAGTTTTGCAAGATGAAGATAAAGTTTGATTCAAGTCAAGTTGTGTCCATCTTTCATAATGATAAAAGCATTGACTTTTTATTACACAATCGGGAGGTCAGAATGGCACTGTTGAAGTCTATCGAGCTTATCAGGAAGACATACCATGAAAGCAAGATTAAGCTTGGAAGGGAGAGAAAAATGTTGAGATATATTTGGTATGATACAGGTGATTACTTTACCCTTAGGGTGTCCATTCAACTTAATTCTGTCTTTGCCTCAGAATAACAATTCTCATATCACAACTACTCATGTCAAAACACGCGGCATAATATCAAAATGTATCATGTACCAGATTGGGATAAATCGGGAATGATATGTCAGTCAGAGTTTCTGTATCTTCTTATTCGAATCAATGTCTACATTAAAAAAGAAATAGCGTGCAAACTATTTCACGAAGCGGCGTCGAAGCATCACTTTGCTGCTCTACATGATACAACTCCGGAAATCACATTCAATCAATGCATTGAGCTACTGCGTAAGATAAAGCACGAACAATTAAATGGGAATGAAGTGAGAGATAGTATTTTTGATTCTGTATTTGGAGCAGACCGCGAAGAAGTCACCATTGATGAGTTCTTGAATAAATTTCTTCGAGATAAACAGAAAGAAGAAGATGCCACTATTGAAGATGTTAGGCGTATTTTTGCAGAACTCCACGATATGGAAATATTACGTGCGCATCACGAGGATTCAGAACGCAGCAACCGTTATACAATTGATAGATTGTTGTTTGAAGAGTACTTAATGTTGGGTTTGAATGATGCATATGATCCAAGTAAACGAAAATTTGATCCTAATTCATTGAATGAGCCTATTTCACATTATTGGATTAATACAAGCCACAATACATACTTGGTGAGAATACTTTTATGATCGAAGTGGTTTGATGAATAGTTACACAATAGTACTGACCAGTTCAATTTTGTATTTTTTAGACTGGAGACCAATTGAAATCATATTCTTCTGTTGAGATGTATGTTTCAGCTTTGCAAAGGTGCAGTGAATTATTGATTGTTGCCATACGTGTCATCATTTTTTTGCTTCAAAACTTACAGTAACTGACAACTGCACTACAATCTACAACTACTTCTCACTTTAAAGTGGATGTAAATGTCTCGAGTTGGATTGTTGGGACGATAGTACGGATCAAATCCCTGTTGTATATCACGGTTATACCTTGACATCCCAAATACCTTTCAGTGAAATCATATTTGCAGTCAAAATTTACATTGAATGCAACCCGTCAGGACTACCAATTATACTATCACTCGAGAATCACTGTTCTACAATGTACCAGAGGCAAATGGCTGCTATACTTAAAAACACCTTGGGTGAACTGCTATATATACCGGACAAAAAATACAATGTGTTGCCATCACCAAATGAACTCGTAGGCAAGGTTGTTCTAAAAGGCAAGAGACCACCGGAAGCAGAAGATATCGAGAAGATGATAGAGTCATTCCGAGCCCTTGGTGCAAAAGAAATTAGCAATGACACGAGTTCTGTACAAACTGCTACTCTAATTGAAATTGTTGATGATCTCGCCACACTCACGCTGCTGAATGGTGTCCCTTGTACGAACTTTGCAACGAGCGTAATTCTCCCTTGTACACATATGCATTCATTCAGTGAGACAAAGATTGCTAAAGTTTTGAAGAACCCAAACAATGCAGCACTATGGAGAGATTACAACAGGTAAGTTGAAATATTCACATCATTACATTAATGATCAGTTTTTTCTTAATTTGGAGGAAAGAAACCACATGACCAGGACTTATCCTTCTGGATCGAGAGTTGATTCTTCGAATGCAAAACCACTAGTTGCATGGGCCACAGGTGAGAAGGTCGAATTTTCATCTTTTCAATACTATTACTCGATACTAACTTTATTTTGATATAGGTTGTCAGTTGGTTGCACTTAATTATCAAACTCATGATTCTGCATTAGTCATTAATGATGGAAGATTCAGAGAAAATGGAGGCTGCGGTTACGTACGAAAGCCTGATAGTGTATTAAAATCTTCATCTGAGAAGCTTGACGAGGAAATAACGTTGAGCATTCGTGTGCTATCCGGTACATGTTTGCCAAAACCCAAGGCTGAAAAGGTAGGAGAAGTCATCAGGTATGTTCCCCGTTTCATGCACATACAAAAAAATCATATTGACCAACTTCTCGTCTCCTGTTAGCCCTTATGTAGTTATTCGTGCCTATGATGTGGCATTAGACGAGTGTGACCCGATTGGAGGAAGTTTGCGGAAAGATTTACTTGATAGGGCCGAGAGAAAGACTGAAGAAATTCCAGATAATGGCTACTGTCCACAATGGAAGTCTGAAGTGTTTTCTTTCAAACTAAAATCACTTGATGTGGGTATGATTAGCTTTTATGTTAGTGACAGCGAGGCTGGGTTCTTAGATGATACAATGTGCAAGGTAAGTCAACTTCGTAATGATGTTCACGTGAGTATATCTCTCGTCCTTTTTTTCTGATTTCATTCATTCCATCATTACGTAGGCTGCAATCCCTGTGAACTGTCTGCGAGAAGGCTTCCGTTGTGTACAGTTTTATGATGCCTTCAATTCACAATGCGGACCCTTTGAATTTGCTAGTATTCTGGTTGAGATTAGTATCAAACACGAACACCTAAATCCCAAGATATGCAGAGTACTTGCAAGTTAGAATTTAGATAGTTTATATTGTCGAATCTTCATCTAAATTAATTCCAACTATCTGGTTGTTTGTATAGTCCTTCAAGCATCTCCTGTACTCTCCTAGCCTCTGCGCGTCTAGCTGACGGGTCGGCGGTCTTTGTTTTCTTGTGGCGACGGTATTCCCCCTCGCAACCCCGCTTCTTCCTGCCTTTGCCTGATCCGATGACGTCGTATTCACGCCCACGAGTGCTTTTACAACCCCTTTCATTTGAACGAATGAGACTGCGGATTTTGTATACTTCTTCGTCCGACAACTCCGCTCCTTTCGCCTCTCTTGTCTCCTCGTAGACACCAACCGTAGTAAGTGTGTGCTTGTGTGATGTGTGTGCTGCTACGAACTGATATGTGCGGATTGATCTCTGCCAGACTGAATGGAGGCCTAACTTTTGTGACACTTCTTTTTTCGCAGAAACCAAGAAGGGGAACAAGAAAAGGCAACAAGATCGCAAGAAAGAAGGACACGTAGCCACTGCCGCGCATGCATCCAAGACCAAAAGTCAAGCCCAGCCCGCGCAAGGATCCAAGACTAAGAGTCAAGCCCCGCCTGCCAAGAAAAGGAGGAAATACACTCCGGCTGGTACCGTAACTTCCGTGGCTCAATATTCTGCCAATGATCTGAAGACCTTGCCATTCTCTTTGGCTGCAGAAGGACAGGAAACTCTCCTATACGGACAAGTCTGGCCTGCTGAGTATGCTACCAAAAAGGATGGTACCATCAATTATAAAAAATGGTTATGTAACCTGTGTGCGGATGGCGACAATCGAAAGGACGCTCAGAAAACCTCTCGCAGAGAGGGATCCGATAATATCAAAGCATGTCACTGTTGTCTTCCCAAAGAAGCGAGAGATGAAATAAATGCGAGGCGGAAGGAAGTGGAACAGCCAAGATGCTCTGTACCTGGCTGTGACAAATTTCGTCAGGGAGCAGGGTCGAAATTCTGTGCATCTCACTTGCTGGAGTATGATTCTGATTGTCATTGCAAATACCGCGCATCGGTGAATTCTTGGTTCAAGGAGAAATATGATGAAAATCTCTGTTTCCGCGCATATCACCTTTCCAGAAATAGAATCAGGAAAGTAATGAAGAAATTACAACTGACAGGAAAGTTCTCAGTTTCTGGCTTGAATATGATCGGCCTATCCAGTCCTGAGCAGGTTGATGACCTCTTGTTGAAGCTTGTGGAGATGAAAGGCTTCAAGATGTCTCAGTGGGACGCATCACTAGACTATGAAGAGCAAATTCAACTTGATCATGAAGCGGCCCACTCTCTCGTTCTGACAAGGGAGTTTTGGATCGAGAAAATGGGTTATTCTGAAGAGGAGGTGCCAGACTTTGAGACACGAGTAGAGCGGGTGAATCACGGAAGCAATTATGACTTTCTGACTGCACGCGAGAACCATGAGAAAGCTGACAAGTGGACTAATAGCATTAAATGGAGTGACGAGAAGAACAGATGGGTCCGAACTTGCCCAGACAGAGAGGCCATATACAGCAAGATATTCGATGATGTCAGTTCCTCCGGTGCAAGCAAGAAGAAAGGAACATCGTCAGGAATTGATTTCGATAAGCTTAATTTATTTGGAGATGATGAACAATGGTTTGGAGCGGACGAGGAGTGAAGATGACATTCATCAAAGCAGAGAGAAACAAACATTATATACTCGCTGGTGAGACGTGTCTATGTACTGTCACAAGTGATGCTTGCACAAGTCGTGGACATTTTCGTTTGCCAGTGACACGTTCACTGATGCTTATAGTATTGTAAAAGACTAGGCTGTATGCCAAGCACACCAAAAAGAAGATTCATTGCAACTCTAGAGGAATTTAAAGTAAACCAACCAGGTCGCACCTATTCCCAACCTCGTTGACTTGCTTCCTGGTGCATAACTGCTTTACTACTCGGGTCAGATTCAAGCATATCAAGAAACGCAGATGCACGAAGCTCGTGGATATTGCATTCGTTAGTGGCGCAGATTACAGTACTCTTGCGTGGATGCCTAAACAAAAGTGATGATTCACCAAATGTGTCTCCAGGCTGCAGTATATGAACAGTTGATCCATTGCGCTTGACTTCCAGCTTGCCGCCAATGTCATCGTCTACCAGATACATTGAGTTGCCCATATCTCCTTCCCGGTATACTATGTCACCTCTTCTGATACTTTGCTTTGCTAAATTTGTCTGAAGTTGTATTAGTTGCTTAGCTTGGTGAAGCTTTCGTGCTTTATACTTTGACTTAAGTACTTCCTTAGTCCCCGCCGACTGTTTGATGTAACTGTCAAAATCTTGACGAGGAACTTTGATTACGTCACAGGGTGTTGCACAAACAACCGACGTGAAGCGGTAATTCCGGTCCTCTAACAAACTCCCTTCACCGAAGAAGTCTCCATGTCGAAGAATTGCCAATAGATGACCTTTCTCAGTTCTGACCTCAACCTTGCCGCTATTAATGAAATACATACAATCCCCTGGATCTCCTGCTTTATAGATAAAACTCCCCCGCGGGAAGTGTTCGTGACTTAACTTCGAGAATAACTGAGAAAAGTCCGATAATGACAGACCTGTGTAATTGCGAGTGCTTTTCTTCTTTGCAATAGACATCATGTTCTTCTGGTCTTGATCTGTGAGTGTTTTCCCTGTGACTTTAGTTATGACCCTATTCAAATCAGATCCGCTCACATACCCCTTATTCTGATTGTCAAATATTTGAAATGCTCTCTTCAAAATATGTGTACGGGATGCTGCATCATTGTTCAGTTCAGTGTTTATTCCTCCATCCACTAAGGCAGCAAAAATGCCAGTTGCCAACTTGTGCTTCAAATCTTGATACATCGTGAGCTTATAATAGAGTTCAGTAATCTTTTCAGTGGAAGTTTTCTCTCCACGAATCCAGCTGTGACGTAATGCTGACAAGGCAGTGAGTCTTTGTTCGGGATCAGGATTCATTAATGACTTAATGAAGTCCTTTGCCGCAGGTGACAAGTGAGAAGTCAGCTGTTGCGTCATGGGAGGGACTGGACTAGTTTGAATGCATTCTTCAATCTCTTGATCAGAAGCAATGCCTAATGTATCAAAGGGATGGCTTCCAACTAGCATGATGTAAACTATCACGCCTACAGCCCATAAGTCGATAGATTCAGTGATTGGTGTGTTCGTTTGGAAGCATTCAGGAGCCCAGTATGCTCTTGAATGAGAGGTATTGTGTATTATGTGAGATTTGAGATTTGTTTTTAAACAAAAATACAAAATAGATGCTTTGTATGATGACATACTTTGTTCCAATTGTTGTCGCTTTTGCCATAATTCTGGAAGAGGAGTCGCCAGCATTAGATGTCGCTTCATCACTGTTTAGATATTCTCCTCTCTCCTTATCAACTGTGCATTAAAGTAAGAAGAATTCGATTAAGTTATAGTTAAAACACAGAAATGAAATTGTGCTTACCCTTTGCACAACCAAAGTCAATAATTTTAACAGTTTCACTAGTGCCTTGCTTCTTTTCACACATTAATATGTTCTCGGGCTTTAAATCAGCATGGATTATGCCTATATTGTGAAGAAATGCAAGTGCTGACAAAATCTCCTGGACCAGGCGTGACTTTAGAGACGATAGTTTGAGCAACAAATACGGAGTATATCTTAACGTCAGTACACACCAAAACTCACAGCGTCATCTTCACTGTATGAACCAAACTCTATTAGATGTTCAAACATTTCTCCTCCTGGAACTAAATCTATCAATTGAAACATGGTGAGTCGACACATCATATCATCAGTACAATAGTGCAATATAATCAACATGGGGACCAACCTAAGATTAAATAATAATACTGTCCATCAGAATACATATCTCTTAATCCTGATATGTTCGGATGGCCACCATTATCGTAAATTCTAAGTAATGCATCGGTTTCTGAACGGAAGGATGATGAGTTGGTGTATAGTTTTGAGATCTTCTTCAGTGCCACCTGCAATAATTAGAGTGAAATGGATGAACTAGATGTTTTAAAGGCGCAAAAACCGAACGAAAGTTGAGACAACTAAGAGTGCAACATACCTGCTCCCCTGTAGTCAGATCTCTCGCGGGATACACTCGTCCATAAGCTCCTTCTCCCAACACAGTGTTCCAACTACTTTGTAAGTCGCATGCATTTCTTTTATTTGCTTTGTTTTGGTCAATCGGCTGCTGCTGCTGGATGATTGCTTATTATCCACCGCTCTCAAATCAGAAAGATTCACATCCATTTGCTGCACATCATGATGCTGAGGTCTGTTGAGACGTTGGAATGGCATTGTCTTTGCTGCGTCACACTTTGTTCCTGCGTTGCCATTATCCCGTGCTGCACCATCATTGAGGTGCCGATGAAGATAGGCAGCTAAAAGACTAGCTGCTGCGGCAGTGGAGTTGCAGTTCAGAGCACGTCGAGCCGCCATGAATGTAGTATTGACTGAATGAGTAAGAGTCGGAGGTGATTAACTAAGTAGACAATAAGAGAGCCAGGCGAGAAATCGGCCGATTGAAAGTCTCTCTTCGTCATCAATGATGGGTGATGGGTGGATAAGGGCGGTATCTTTTTTGGGGACTTATGGGTCGTCGCCTCAGTTTTACTTAGTAAAGTAACACTCTTTCATATCTTACCTTTAAAGCTTTTTTTCGTCAAGTAATCTGCGAAGTACTTAATAATAATATTATTGTTAGTCCATCAGATGAAGATGATAAGTAGAAGATGTTGACATCAGTGTCAGTGGCTATTTCCTCCACTCTTCTCGTGGCCGACGTCATACGATCTCATGCATTCACTTCCTCTTTCGTACCACGAATATCTCTCGATGAATATCTCTCCTCGCCAACATATGATAGACCTATTCTCATACATGACATTGCCTCCACTGCTACCATGGATAAGCTCGTTGATGGGATCATGAGAACTTGCGGTGATGAATGGGTCTCATTGCAACGCAAACAGAAACGGGATGGCACAACGTCTACCGAGATTTATGACGTTACATTGCAAGAATCAATCGAGTACATGATGGACTCGAACCATGACGATGCGTATTTTGCGTTCTGTGAAGGCATCTTATCTAAAAGTGAGACAGAGGAATCATCGATTGATGAATTAAATCAATTCATTGAAAGCATACGTGACAAGCCATTCCCAAACCAAGAAAATTGGTAAGGCTGAAACTTCTTCATCAAATTGTACCTACTCTTATTTGAATGAGGTGTTTTAAGAACATTTGATGTGCCACATTTTAAGGTTTGATTTCTTCCCCATGGATGTGAAACCATCCGATGCTATAATACTAGCAGGAGCGGGATCAACATCTACTTTACATCGTGATCCATTCGAATGGACTGGGACTAGTTTATGTTTAGAAGGTACAAAGATATGGAGATTTATTTATCCGCCTTCGAAGTCGCAAGGCGGTGTAAGTGTGGTAGATGATAAATTGAACTCGTATCGACTTGATTCAGTGGCATGGGAAGAAGATACAGATCCTGCAGTGCTGAGTGCTGGATGGCAAAGTGATTTGAGTTTGTATAATTCAATTGAAGGCAATTTTCCAACGGCGTTTGAATGGATGAAGAGAGAGGAAGAAGATCCAACTCTGTTTCGCCAGGAGCTCAAAGAAAAGATATCAATGGTATCACCCAGTCCTGATTCTCTGGATGCATTAGACAGAATCAGTGACATTACCAATAAACCCACATTTGCTACAGCTATACAACAAACTGGTGATCTACTGATAATCCCTTGTCATTGCTGGCATCAAACATACGCGCCGGTACCTTCTATGGCGATTGCTTCACAAAGATGTAGTGCAAATGTAGACGGTGCAAATGTTGTTCAACATATACTTAGTCTTTCAAAGAACAAGTCTGAATTGCCGGAACTGTTGAAACAAAATAAGTTTGCAGAGGGATCTGGACGAGACGTAATTGATGCATTATTGAGGTTTGCAATAAAGTAGATTCATTTCTTGCCAAGTGTCGTAGTAACCAATTGTATGTTAACATTAGAACAGCAATATTAGCCATCCCAACATCAAATAAAAGAAAAACACCGGATACAGAGCCAACATTCTTCTTTTCCTTGGTACAAATTGTCCTATGAAAATACTACTGACTCGTGTTCCCCACAATAAACCCAGGGCTAGCCATATCAAATCCAAATACACAGTACCAAGCCAGGTATATCGAAGTATGGCGATGATTAATGCCGATACCGTGAGCGGAAAGGCACAGTAACCTAAAACGCAGAGTGATTGAAATATGCTGATTGTAGCTCCGAGTAATTGGGCATTGACAGTGACTACTAATGAACCTATCCACATGACGATGAAAACAGTTGTAAAGACATGCGATGTTTGATGAGCTGGAGCTTTCGTGGATAAGATGAGAGCTAGGCTTAGACAGATGAATAATGGCCCCCTGTACATTCCATATGTGGTTTGGTGAATGATTTCGTGCTTAGCAAATATGTAACAATCTCCAATAAGTGTTTACATGATTGTGTTTACCCACCATAATTCCCAGTCACGAAGTTGATTTAACACATTCCGCTGTCCCTCGCTCGGTTCAACGTCTTCTTCTTGCAGTACATCAACATAGCCAAACGGGCTCTGTAAAAATCATGAACACAAAATTCCATTATTTTGTCATTAGTACGCATATCACCACCCCAACATTTTCAATTGTGTGGTTTTTGCACGAAACAATAAAATAAACTCACACTTCTATCCAACGGAAGCAGCACAGCCTTTAACTTTCCACCCACGGCGCGTACATCACGCATTATAGTTTCACTGACTGGTTCATCGAGAGTGCTTACCTGAATCATAATAATAATTGATCATTAAGCAAACGTTGGGAGTTAGCGAGCGAGAGAACGACTGACAATAGAAAGCATTCTACATTCTCACGGGTGCTAATAGTTCATCCATTCCGTTACTTGAGGAGTTTCCTGTATCTTCGACTGGGGGGGGTCGAGACGAGTTGGCGGTGGTCGCCCAAGATGGGGCGGCTGCTGAAGGGGTCGCCACGGTTTTATAGGTGAGGAGGTTGGGGGATTGGCGAGGGCTATTGAGAGTTAGTTTGGGAGAGAGAGACGCGGGATCTGCTCATAGCTCTACATACAGGTAAGATTTTAATTCTTATTATCATGTACATAATGTATTGCGGGAATACCTATGGGTCCCAATACTAAACTTCTTGGTCTATCATTTTTAACTTTTTCCCTTCTACGCATAGATATCTCACATGATAGATGCCATCTATAAGTAAAGGCCACTTCTTTTACACAGCTTGACAAAAGCATGCAGCCAATCCTCTCACTAAAACTACTCGGCCTCATATGTCCCTGCCTCGAATCCAATGCAGCAGCACGAAATGCCGCTTGGTCTCTGTCAGCCGTTCGAGTTCGGTGGCGTCGTGTCGCCGCTACTTCATCCAGCGGTGCTTCTCGGGTAGCGGGCAGTGTCAAGGGGCTGTTTTCCATGTTTACTTCAGCATCGCCTAGTGTTGACACAGCGGCAGATGGGGAAGAGATGATGGTAGCGGGTACGCTTGTAGTAAGCGATACATCCAACGGCCCTTCATTGGCTATTGACTCCGAAGTATCAATTCCCCTGCGACATATTCAATCCATTGATACGGATGATGTGGATGGTGACATCTACATAGAAATAAAGTCAAACAACCTTGGAAATATTCAATTCATAATTCTAACAGAAGATGGAGATGAGGCAGACGAAATAACGACAAATGAGGTATTGGACAATTTACAAATCGTATTAGAATGGGAACGAAGACGAAACGAGGCTTTACTGGCAGAGGGCATTAGCGAAGAAGACCAATACCCCAATAATACCAACGCCACTTCGAATGTTCTTGGTGAAAAAGCAAAGAAGATGCAGCATTTTGCACAGAGGGAAATCGAATTGCAAAAGGTTAAGCGTGAGCGTGAAGCGAGGAAGGCAAAGTATGTGAAGGATGCGGGAGGTTTGAAGTATACTGCTATTGCCATGGCAAATCGAAGCTAGAAGCTGGCATCTTCTAGCTTAGGAGTGTGGGAGGAAGTTTGAAAGTATAGTTCTAGGTGTCATGTTCCTGGCAGAACAACCTAACAAAAGACCTGGCAGGTCAATATAGTGGAGAATTCAGGTTTAGAGATTCAGAAGCTCTATGCTAGTCAAAAATAACTTTCAATTTTCTTGACGATCACTCCATGAGTTGGTTGAGTTGAAGCCAACCAGTAGGGAAACTGAAAGATTGCCTAAAGTAGACTGAAGCTAGAATAGACTGAAATAAGACAGAGTATGGCACCGTAAGTCTGACAACACAAAACACCCTTAAAATGAAGTAAATTAAAGTCACGAGTACCATTCATACTAAGTAATTTTACAATGGCCTACACTTGTCATGAGTACTCACACACAAGAAGAAATGCTTGAAAGTTGTATCTGTTTGTCATCACACTGCCCTTTGACACAGTCAGAAGTTTCTCTTAATCGTTGTGTTCTGATTTATCTGTGATTTTTTGCATTGTGTATCATTATTTTTGTAAATATCCATTAAAAAAACATTTATTCCCTTTTCTCCGGGAAATGGGTCACACCGTGTATAGAATGATGCAAACCCAAAGAACAAACACAAATATTATGCAACCCTAACACTGAAAAATTGTTGTGATGTTGTATATTCTCCATCCTTTACACAGATTGCTCTCTCTGTCCATATCAAATAAAAACCATCACACTACTAACAACACGATCTTCCAGTACCACCGCCCTGATTCCCATCGCCGTCCGCTCCTCTACCTAAATTCACCGTCCCATTAGCACCGGTACCCCCCGCACTCGTCCCCCCCAAACTCTGTCCACCCCCCGCCACACTCGCCCCGGCCTGCCCTCCACTACCCTCCACCTCATCGATACGTCTCCTCTTAATAGTCTTGGCCAACGCATTAAACATATTCTCCACATTCCCCCCCGTCAACGCCGACGTTTCAAAGAATTCCACACCATACTCCTCGGCCAACGCCTTACCCTCCTGCGTCGTGACGACTCGATCCCCCTCCAAATCGGCTTTGTTACCGCACAGCACAATGTCGCAATCGGGCGGTGCGCGGGTTTTGATGTCACGCATCCAACCGATGACGTGATCGAAGGACGGGCGGTTGGATATGTCGTAGCATAGGACGAAGCCGTCGGCGCGTCCGAAGAAGTTGGAGGTTAAGGAGCGGAATCGTTCTTGGCCGGCCGTGTCCCATAGTTGGAGACGCATTGGTGCTCCTTCGATCTGTGTGAAATGTGTAGTTTTTGTTAGTGTGTGAGGTTAAATATTAGTAGTATTGTGTATCATGATGTGATCAAGATACATACAAGTCTCTACATATTCGCAATAAAAACTCACCTTGACCATTTTATCCCTGTAATCCACACCAATGGTAGTTACGAACTTGGTACTGAATACGTTCTGATCGAACCGTAATACGAGAGATGTCTTGCCGCAGGAGCTGTCGCCTACCATGAGGAGACGTACGATGTAGGCGCCCTTGGCTCCCATTTGGAGGGGACGTGCTGCTGTTTGGGGGGCGGTTTCTTGTTGGGATGACATGATGTCGTTTTTAATGTTATTTTAGAGTGTAGAGAGATGGTGCTGAATAGTATTGGTGCGTTTGTTCGTGTTGAGATTGTGTGTATGTTCGTTGGGTGGTTTGGTTCATTTGTTTATCGGTGCAGGTCGGCCATTTTTGTCATGACACAAATGAGAGTTGATTTCATCGCATTGCTCTCTTCTCCGACGAAGATTCTACGTAGGAATAGTACAAATTGTTGGCGCGTAAAAGTCGTCAACCGTCAACCGTCAACTGAAGAAACAAAACCCAACAACAATCATATTAAGCAACCATGACGGATCAGCAATACACGCCAGCACCAATAACATCCTGTCCACCCCTAACCACCCTCCAAACCTACGGCATTTGCTGTCCCTTCCTCGAATCTCAACTCGAATCCGAGGCACGACACTGCATTCAGAATCTAAAACACTATCCCATAATATGGTACCGTCCCATGCGACTCTCCGAAGTCACCGACGGCATCGCGAAAGAATCCATCAATGGAGCGCACAGGGTCGGATTGGTCGATAGGCAAACTTCTCAACGTGTCGTGAATGGAGCCGGTAGCTTTATTGATGGAATGTTGGGTATGGTCGATGATATACTGGGCACTTCGACCAAGGAGGAAGTGGATCGAGCCAATGTACCGTTGACGTGCGTGGGGGTCAAAGCCGAGCTTAGCGTCATTGATACGCAAGAGTACGGTCCGGTTATTTTAGTTCAGCAAATCGAAGAGGAGGATGACAGTAGCTCGCAATACACACCGTGCGATAATGACGATAATGGTGAAACTAATTTCTTTGCCGATTGCATTCTTCGAAACGAACAAACATCGTCATCGTCATCCAAACAAACGAAAGCACCGCTTCCATCTAAAATCATTCCATTGTACAAAACATACAATGTATCACGATCCTATTCACTATTCAACGATCCCACCTCCACCTCGGGTGGGATCAAACTTTACGGTCGTCCCGCCTCCTTCCTATCCAACGGCGACGAATTGTTACGATTCGACACGTTGGGCGGTGCGGGCGGGGTCAAGGATGCCATTTTTCCCATTAAATCCATACCGAACAAGTATTGCGACGAGGTGATTGATCAGTTGAGAGCTTTGGTGAATTGGAATCGACGTAGGGTCGGTGAGGATGTTATGAGGGGGAGAGTGGGTGTTGTTGGGGAGAGTGCGAATGGGGGTGTCATTGCCGACCAATCTTAAAAAGTTTGTGGAAGTTCAATTATATGATGGGCTAGAATTTGACAAATTACACTAGAGAAAGGAAAGATACATATGCTGGTAAATCCATTCAATTATGTTTGATTGCATCATGTCGTGTGAGTACAGAAATTGTACAAGTGGTATTGGCAAACTCCTTGTTTTATTTAGCAATTTTTCTGCTTTGGGATGCTTACATACTTTGATCAACCTCGTGAATAGCAACCTACACAATTGATATTTATCCCACACTGTGAAATAGACCGTGGACATCAAAAAGAGTGGGTGTTATTGCGGAGGTGAATGGGAGTGTCATTGCTGAACAATCTTAAAAAGTGCACTATGGAATCATGTTAGGCAAAAAAATTTATGATTCATGGTAAATCTAATCAAAGATACTTTATTATTATGTTATGTATAGAGTATAGAAATTGCCAATGCTGTATTTATTGGCAACTATCCACAAACTTTGTGTTTTAACTAGCAATTTCTCTGCTTTGGGTTGTCTGCAACAACCTCAACAAATCCATAATAATAGTTGCATCAATCGCAACTACACAATTATAATTGTGGATATTCTCACACTGTGATAATTGAACTGTGGACTGTGGATAGTACCTACAAACTGTCTCCTATCCAGCCCGTGTTGGACTGGTGGCCAAAATTGTCGATTTTCCTTTCCCGCCCTTCACTTCAAGTTGGAAAACTTTAGTAGGCTAAATTAGAAGGCGAGCCCCTCATATCTGAAAGTCTAACTTAATCATTTAGAATGAAAATTGAGGGCGCGCCGATTACTTACAAAAAATAGAAACAAGGTTTTCTGGAGATTGGATCCGATAGCGATAGATCGCGATCTATGGGAAGGGCGCCATCATGACGCATGCACCTTTTCCTTTCACCGCAAATCATCTTTCAACAACCATCCACCGCTCCGTGACGTTGCGTTGAGCCAAGACGCCTCCTGGCGTGTCTGTCTCCATCACACACAATTCCACTCTACTAGAAGTTCGACATACAACCATGTCCAAGGTGCAGGGAAGCGTCAAGTGGTTTTCCAATAGAAAGGGATATGGTTTCATCACACCGGCGGAAGGAAGTCCCATTTCGGAAGATATCTTTGTCCACCAGAGTAGTCTTCAATGTGATGGGTATCGAACGGTGGTGAGTAGAGAATAGCTATTCTGTGTGGGTTCATCCTTTTATACAAACTACCTACATCCTATTAATGCACTTTGGATGAAACTCCTATTCAAATCCAAGGATGCGGGCTGGGACGTAGAATTCGAGATAGGTCACGATGACGATGGCAAAGCTAAAGCCATGAATGTCACTGCCCCGGGTGGAGGACCCTGCACTGGAATACGCAAGAAGGCAAAGCCCGCCGGTCAACGCAATCGCAAAGGACCGGCAAAGCCCGCGGAACCATTCTGGCATGAATCTCTTGATACAGGTATCAAGGATCGTCTCAAAGAGAAAGGAATACGTACGACTTCTGGAACAATCGATGTGGCCTTGGACGATGCTCGTGTGAAACTCGGAACTCATGGCTACGCGAGTGTGGCTCATGCCGATGGGATTATTGGAGAGGGTAAATTTGTATGCGGAGGGGATGGCACGGCTACCTTTACTTGGGAGCATTGCATTTCTTACGACGAAGCCAGTGCATCCTGGGTTTCAGATGCTCAAAAGGCTACATTATTGCCTTCGACATTGTCCCTTTCGGATGGTGAGTAACCTATCCTTGGTTACCATTTGCCATTATACGTCATGTTCAACTCACCAATCCACTCATTTCTGAATCAATTTCCTTCTCTCTAGCCCAAGTTATTCCAGTAGGACCCAATGAAACAGCAGAAACACTTTGGGGTGAAGGCAAAGCAAACCCCAAAGAAGCACTGGAGGCCAATGGTTTCTTGATGCGTCGTGTTGTTCTCACACCCAGACGTAGATATTAAATTAGGAAGTAAGATAGAGAGAGAGGCATTTTAGATCATCAGTTCAAGTACTAATTTTTAACATCTCTAAATAATTGCCTCACCAGATATTTTATGGTGAAAGAATACCAGGTCAACTCAAATGGGTTGCCATTCTGTTTTCATTATTAGAAGACATCATCTTGAAAGTGGACCATATACAATACAGCCTACACTCCTATACTTGCAGAGAAAGAGAGAGAGGATACAAAGGAGTGTTGCATTATTGCTATTCCAGTAATAGAGGAGTGCCGAGATATTTCATTTGAACACATCACCTCATTAACCCTTGAAATGGGACCATCTGGTATGTAACTCACGCTCCTATACTTCATGAGAGAAAACAAAGTGTTTGGTGTTAACCAAAGCGTATTTGTTGCCTCAAAAATGTATTTGATGGTGGTGGAGTTTAAAGTCAGTTATTTGACAATATCATTCCTAGATTTAACTCATTTTTCTGTTGTCTTGGTGGGATTGTTTATCTCTAGTTTTCATACTGTGTCCATAGTGATGGTGTCATGAACACAATCAAATGATTTTTGATGGTAGTTTGGTATGATTTCTTTAGCTTTCATTATCATTATCTACATCAGTAGGATGTTTCTGGTGATGAACAGACCCGTTCCACAGCGACCCACAACAATGCTGAGCTCATCCAATGCTCATAGCCTAAGCAATGCTAGTTGTGGATTCCTAATTGGAGAGCACCGAGCAACTTTAGCTAGAAAAACTGAAGACAAGTTTTGTTCTAAAAAAGGTTTGACTTCTTTTGAGTTGATACTTTTGAGTGTGCTCTGATCTTTAGTCCAATCTCAGAGTATTGTTGATTGATGATAATTGGTGGAAAAAATAGTACTAATGAAAGTTTCTTTTGTCTGAACAAGTTCAAAATTGAAGATTTGGGGAATGGCTTGAGGGTTTTTCAAAACTTTTCTGACTTGCTGAATGGCAAACTGCTTGTTTGTAGTGCGGCCATACCACGCCAAAGATCTTGCATGGATGCTCATTGAATTTGTGCCCATTGTTTGGTCACTGCTCAATGCTCATTGGGCAAAAGTAATAATGATTTTGTCAGATATTTTACTGTAGAACAAAGACAAAAGTGAAAGTGCAAAACTTGGTAGGTATCCTGTGTTTTGACTCTATAACATCAGGCCATCTTAGAAGAAATTCATAAATTGTTTTAAGTATTCACCAGTCTTTCTAGCTATGTAAGGTTTGTATGACTGATATTCATTTGTTCAACGAAACAAAAAGTTGACCACTGACCACTGACCACAAACATAACTGAAAAGGAAAAGGTCACTATCTATAGCATAATTTGTGATTTGCGGAGCTGCACTGCACCCACAAAGAAATTCTTGCTCTAGACTCTACAGATAATCATCAAAAGCATTTGATATTGGCTTTTCAACTTCCTCTGCACAGCCAACTGCTGCTACTGCTACCTGCTACCTAACCACTCAAACAATCCACAAGCACTTCACCAACAGAATGATACCAAAGCCGTTGTCACATGAACAAATTGCACATCCAGTGGTCTACCACGTCTAATGATGTGTCAAAAGGCAAAGATCATGAAAGGGGGGGGTTGTCTCTGTCAGATAGTTGCCTCTGGGTATCTATCTCTCTTTACCTGTAAAAGTTGTTTTCATTTTGAGCAGCTTGCTGATGGAGCAGGTGGGTGACGTCAGACAGGAGGCGGTTTGATTGAGTAGATCGCGTGTGCGCGCAGCCCTCACCACAAACGCACAAACTCAAACATCACACTTCTCTCTCCTCCAACCACAAAACGAATAAATTAAAAGAACGCAACGCCATTGCTCCACGATCTATCTCAGTAGCCGTCCAAATAAAATCAACCAGCCAGCCATTCCATCAAATAACATTGGTGGTTCTCTACATGTATCCATGCAGCCTTTACATCTGATAACAATGGAGGCTGCACATCTCCCCCAATCCTGCAGTGACGGTGCATGTCAATCTTGCGTAACCGACGACCGCCGTGGACCATTAACCGTAGCCCATGGCATATCCTCGACTATTCCCATGAATACATTATTATCATCTGCTGTAAATGACAGTCCTGATAATGCCATTCAGGTCATCGAAGAGCACAACGAAGCTATTCATGGAAGGCCATCATTTCTTTGCCACCGCAGACACAAAAGACGGAGCCTAGCTTCGCTTGCCGAGGTCTTCATTATGGCTTTCACACTCATGGCGGTGTTGCCCCCCACACCCAGTGAGGCATTTTCATCGACCTCTCTCTCAACCCTAACACGTCCCACTGTAACTCAACTCCAATCATCCGTCCACAAACGATCGGGTAACCACGACGTCGTCTCGAATGCAAACAACATTGAACAGCATCAACTGCAACGGAAGCAGTCACTTCTCGAGGTACAAATGGCCAAGGCACATCCAAAGAAACGAAGATCCAAGAATGTGTTTGAACAATTCACACCGGAATACATGACGAATCCCCTGGATGTGGACGTTTTGCCAAAATACCCCCACAGCAATGGCAAAGTCAACGGTCATAGGGACAATGGCACCGCGGTGAAAACGGAACAGCACCAAAAGCACTTATCGCAACGTCTACACTCTCTTCTCCAAAATGATGAGGGAGAGCAAGATTACTTTGCCGATGAGTCGCCGGAGGCGGCAGAGCAAGTTGCCGATATGAGAATTTATAGAAAGCTAAGCGAGGAGGCTAAACGAAAGGCTACAGAAGCGGTGAAAGAAGTCAAACGTAAAGCCAAGAAGAAGGGGAAGAAGAATTCCGACGATCAAGACGGGGTGCAGGAAGTTTTGCCAGCTGCTACTTTAGAAAAGAAACGCAGGAGCACAGTTCGTGCTACTGTTAAGGAAACGGGGTCTGACTCAATGAACACATACATAAAAAGTTTGGGGCAGCACGAATTGCTAAATAAAGCAGATGAGGTGTTACTGGCTAGACAAGTCAGAATACTGATGGAGCTAGAGAGTACGAGGAAAGGGCTTGAGGAAGAGCAGTTGAGGTGTGTATTCTTAGCACATTACATATATTTACCAGTTTCATTTTATTTCATCATAAGGAGACATATTCCCTAATACTTTATTTGCCCCAATCTTCAACTCGAAAATCTCCTTGATCAGTCCACCAACTTTTGGACAATGGGCTACAGCATCAAACCACACAGTTCCCTCGCTCAAACAACAAATTAGGCGTTCACAACGAGCCAAGGCAGCTCTCATCGAGGCAAACTTACGATTGGTAATCACCGTTGCTAGACAGGCGGTTAAAAAGTCATCTGCCACAATACAATTTCAAGATGCCTGTCAGCAGGGCATCATCGGTCTCACTAGAGCTACAGAAAAGTTTGATCCAGAATTGGGTTTCAGATTCTCCACATACGCTATTTGGTGGATACAAAAGGAAGTATCCAAGAATGTGAGCGAACAAACTCGCACCGTGAGAGTTCCGCAAAGTGCCATCAAAAAAATTAATGATATTCGCATTCAGGAACGTGTCTTAATGTCCACGCTAGGAAGAAGACCCACCGACGAAGAAGTTGCTCAAAAGGTGGGCATGACTGTTGAAAAGCTAAATTTCTACAGACGGTCTGCGGAAGAGGTGAAGAGTCTTGACAAAAAGATTGATGCTCGTACTGGAAAGGGTTCTGCGGTAACGGGAGGAGATGATAGCGGACAAACTATGGAGACTTTTGTGAGAGATACAGACCATCCTTCTCCTTCAGAGTTGATAGACCAACAAATGATGAAAGAGGACATTAGGCGATTAGTCAAAACATTGAGTCCGAAAGAAAAGCTGTTATTAGGTTACGCTTCGGACTTGATGATGGGAAGCCATTAACTTTGACAGATATAGCTGAAAAGTTTGGTGCGGAGAAACAGTTTGTTCAAAAGATTGAGGCAAGAGCATTGATTAAACTGAGGCAACCGTCAAGAAGTCATGTTGTAAAATGCTATGTATCTGAGCATACATAAATATTAAAAAGCTAACTCAGTTATTGTCAATAGATTTGAATAGGTTCAATGTAAATATAAACGTAGGGGATGTAGTAACAATTAACAATACGAATACGTGTAAACCAAATTTTCTGGCCCAAAATCACAGTTCTATCGAAGTTAATGCTTCTATTTTCGAGTAACTAACAAGAAAGAAAGTATTAAGTACTTGTAACTTCAACTAATCATTACTTAGTGTTTTCTTACTAATCGACACCAATGTGCCTGGATTGCCTTATCGATCACCATCAGCCAACCCCTCCAACCTTGAACTTGCCCAAGTTCAACATTATATTGAACTTTGCACAGAAATTATAGTAGTCTAGCCTAGATACCCCGATTGGCATCTGTTCTCTGAGAGATCGAGAAGCACATGCATTTGGCCTCTAGCGCACAGTCATTTTACAGTCGCCACTACGGCAACGCTAAAACTAAGATGTCACTTTTTTGTCAGATTACGATGATATGAATCAGGTAGTCTATTGAAGTTTACAGTTCTATTTCACGCGAGTTACTCAATACTAGAAGCAAGAAGTTCCTCTAATTAATCTTGATTTCTGAAATTGGAGGCCCATCTGCAGAGGATGATGCTCCAGTCATTTGTGCTGGAGGCATCTGTCCGTATGCTGATGCACCACCGTATGCCGATGCACCACCATAAACACTTCCTCCACCACCATATGCTGATGCTCCACCATAAACACTTCCTCCCCCACCGTGATTACTACTCCTCAAAATAGCATTCTGTTGGGCCAACATGGTAAAATTTGCTGCAGCTGGGACAGCCATCATTGGGTTAACAACTCCATACTGCATTGGATGTACAGCTGGAGGTCCAACTGACATCCCGCCTCCCATAACAGATGCCGCACCTCCCATAACAGATCCCATGACTGTTGCCGCTGCACTAAATCCTTGTGCTCCTGGACCAACAGACATGCCAGGACCAATAGATCTACCACTGCTCATTGCAACGGGTGTCGCCATACCTGCAATTAAACGATCCT
>JALLPH010000270.1:0-23554 GCA_036939855.1 Cyclotella choctawhatcheeana
TACTAATTAGGGGCTATCTACTTGGTACCACGAGTGGTACCTAGTTGTGTGGTGATTATGTCCCGGTTTGCGATCTTGCATTTGCGCTTTGGGCGCTCGCTGTTGATCTCGTGTTGATTATCTTCTAATTTTCTTCTTTCATTTGTAAAGGTAAGATCTTGCTGGATTACTAACGTCACAATTTTGGATCAAAAATTACCTTTATGTTCGTTAGATGCAGGAAAAGGAGAACACAAAAAAAAGGTCTTCCCTGAACCCAAAAGGTAAGATCCACGAT
This sequence comes from Cyclotella choctawhatcheeana, assembly GCA_036939855.1. NCBI lineage: Eukaryota > Bacillariophyta > Thalassiosirophyceae > Thalassiosirales > Thalassiosiraceae > Cyclotella > Cyclotella choctawhatcheeana. Next base: position 278 of record JALLPH010000270.1, read on the forward strand.
AGCTAATATCAGACAGTTGTGGAAACGACAATCTTCTTGTGGTTCCAAGGGTTTTGCCGGAAAACAGAAAACAGACAAAATGTTCCATGTTGTCTATGGTAGCCACACACAGAACAATCCCTGATGATGATACCCCATCATCCCTAATCCCTACCAAGATATGAGATGCGATACCTCTCGTTATCTGTGGCTGCACCTGTCTGCACTGGCTGTGGGTGGATACGGATAAATGAGTATGAGTTGGATCATTGGATACTTTCACTTTGGTGACAATTCACATCACATTACGATACGACTCTCAGTTGCAGTGTATCTGGGTTAAAACGTTTGCATTTAAACAAGCTCATAAATCCTTAATCCTTCCCCAATCGAAATACATTGCAAGCAGCTACAGCAACTCTAGAACCACCTGAATTCTGAATAGCGACTTCGTAATCATTCATCATGCCTCCAGCACTAGCTACAAAAGTAGATGGCAAAGTCCTCACTGACTACATCCTCGACCGATGCGCCAAGCACCCCAACAAGGTCTTTATCACTCAACCAATCGAGGAAGACTTTGTCGAGACTTGGACCTTCGCCGAGTTCCTCACTGAATCCAAGAAGATGGCCGGGTACATTGAGAGTTTGGCATTGCCCGTGCCTTCACAGATTGCAATCATGAGTAAGAACTGTGCATGGTGGCTCATGGCTGATTTGGCGATTATGATGACGGGTCATGTGGGAGTGCCCATCTACCCCACACTCACCGCCGAGACTACCAAGTACACCCTCGAGCACAGCGAGGCCAAGTTGCTGTTCGTGGGAAAGTTGGATGAGAAACCCTGGCAAGAAATGAAGGCCGCAATTCCTCAAGATATGAAGTGCATTGCATTTCCTCTTTCGCCAGAAGGGTTGACGTATTTGGGTACAAATACCCACCAACAAACTCAGATGCCAACGTATGTGAAGTGGCAGGACTGCCTTAAGGAGGAGATTAAGCAAATCAAGAAGAGAACTCCCAAGGAATTGGCTACCATCATTTACACGAGTGGGAGCACTGGAATGTGAGTTTGGACTTTTGGAGTTACGCGCTTTAGAAGTTCTAACCATGCCAGTCTGCTAAATAACAACTTGTACTAATATGCTCTTTGTTTCCATAGGCCGAAGGGCGTTATGATTGACTTCGACAGTATGACTAGTACTATATTCCATATGAACGACATCTTCCGTATGACTGAAGAGGACCGTTACCTCTCCTATCTCCCTTTGTCGCATGGCATGGAACGCTGGTTGTGTGAATGTTTAGGCTTTGTCACCGGCATGCATATTTTCTTTGCCGACAGTCTAGCAACATTCAGTCAAGATCTCATCCGATGCAAGCCAACTCTTTTTGTATCAGTGCCGCGTCTTTGGACTAAATTTCAGCAAGGTGTTTATAAGGCATGCAGAATTGTCTCCTTTAATAAGCATGTGATCTCACTATATTCTTTAACAACGTTAACAGGTGTTTTTCGCTCTATTCCACCCAAGAAATTGGATAAGCTGCTAAAGATCCCTATCATGAATCGCTTCTACAAGAAAAGGGTTCTGGAGATGCTTGGATTTGATTGCGTTCGAACGGCTGTAAGTGGCAGTGCTCCTTTGCCTGGTGAGCTTCTAGCTTGGTACAAGAAATTGGGCTTAACATTGTTGGAGGGGTACGGGATGACTGAGAACTTTAATTGTGAGTAATCAAACAGTCATCCTGTGATGCACATAGAGATATGACCTCATTTTTCATCAACTTCTTGTGTGTCAGACTCGCATGTGAATGTTCCAGGTAAAGAACGTGTTGGCTACGTTGGCCTCCCGCAAGCTGGGGTTGATCAACGTATTGCTGAAGATGGAGAGCTCCAAATCAAGTCCCCGGGAATGATGATGGGCTACTTCAAGAATAAGATGGCCACTGATGAAATTACCAGTAAGTCTTTTTACAATCTTAGCTTTTGTTGTCTTTCATTCATATTTCTCTCTCTCTCTCTAACATGTCTGTTTAACAATCATAGCATCTGATGGCTGGCTTCGCACAGGAGACAAAGGAGAGTTGGATGAGATGGGGCGTTTGAAGATCACTGGACGGACGAAGGAAATCTTCAAGACTAGCAAGGGAAAGTATGTTGCTCCTGCTCCTATCGAATCCATGTTCATTTCACATCCTATGGTCGAAATGGCATGTGTAGGTGGACGCGGCGAGCCTGCCGCTCATGTGATTGTTTTGCTAGCAGAAGACTTCAAAAGGATGGCCAAGGAGGCTGGCGAAGAAAAGTCTGACATTGAAAAAGAGATGGAGGAGCTTCTTAGAACTGTCAATGCTGTATTGGACGAGCACGAAAGATTGCAGTTCCTCGTCATTGTGAATGAGGAGTGGCTCCCTGAGAATGGCTTCGTGACACCAACCAACAAGATTAAACGTGCAAAGATTGAGGAGGAACACCTCAAATATTTTGACGATTGGTATGGGAGTAAGACCAAGGTGATTTGGCATAACTTCCGTGCAAGGAGGATGAGCCTCACCAATGTGCTACGAGCTTCATTGTCATCCGTGGAGTCGTCTGTACAACGCTCAATGTCTTTCAGAGGTCAGCAACATGTTTCCAAAAGGGACATGAAGAAGATACGCTTCTTGGCAAAATGCTCCGAGTATCGTGCCATTCTTCACGAACGCATGAATATTCGAGTGTAGACTTTTTGCTCGGGATGCTTCGAAAGTAATACGGATTTTGAGGGGATAATCAACATATTCATATGCAACTAAATCTAGAAATACATCATTTGAAAGAATCTCACCTTTTTGACTATATTACGCAGAGTACTCGCTCTCGCTCGAGTAGTCGTCTGATATTATTGGGACTAGTTGGGATAGTTCGGGAAACAATCCATTACGGTGATCAATCGGTACATGAATGAGAGATCGCTTTTGACGGGCAAATCCAACAAGCTGCCTCCAGTAAGGGTTCATCATGATTGAACGCCGCCTTGCAATGACAAAAAGATAGAATTTTGCTCTTTGCTCAAGGTCCATGATATGATGTGAGTGTGATTACGCAAATGATCAAAACAATGCAGTTCAACAGCACAGCCTCCCATACCTGGTTAACGCAACATTCATGCGTTGCACATCAGAGAGGAAGCCAATTCCTTTTCCTCCAGCCCGAACACAGGAGTAAATCACTACGCCTGATTCCCGACCTTGAAACGCATCAACGGTGCTGATTTCAACTCGAGTTGAATAGGAGCTTCCCAAAGCATCTTCAAACAGTTTGTGCAGCAGCAGTGTCTGCTGGGTGTAGGGTGTGATAATTGCCACTCTATCCTTCGAAATCGAACCTTGAGTACTTCGTTCAAGTGATAAATACAAATGAACTGTTAGCTTTGCCTCATTCATATTTGACAGACTGGTTCCATCCCTTTCTTCTTTGGAATTCAGATCAAGAATTGTCAGAGGCTTGAAGTGTGGAAACGACTTATAGACTTTCAGATCGCTTCCAAAGTTGGACCTAAGAGTGTTAGGAGCGTCAAGTAAAGCTCCCTCGTAGAAAATATGCCGAGGAAATTCGCTTATCATAGGATGCATTCGGTACTGAACATTTAACATTACCACAGGATGTTTGCACTGTTCTAGACGTGCGAAAAGACTTCTGTCGTACTTGGAGGATCTTCCGGACATGGAAAATACCGTAGCAGGGAGCTGCTGTGGGTCGCCTACGAGAATGGCATGGGAACTTCCAAGCTGAAGGGCGGTTAGTGTGGACATTTCGGAACTTTGCGCAGCTTCGTCGATGATTATGACTTCAAATTTGTTGGCTAATTCAATAGCTCGAGAACCTGCTGAGCCTAATGTCGTAAGAACAATATGAGTTGAATTTAATAGATGGGTTTCTAGCTCTTGATATAGAGAAGAGGAAGATTCGTCTCCTCTTCTGCGCTCTTGTTTCAAGTTCGCGTGGTTATTGATGATGACGTATTTCTCTAGTGTTGATGCTTCGGTATTATGCCGCTCTACGTATTTGGTAAGATTCTTTAGCAATGCCACGTAGTGAGGCAGCTGCTTTATATCAAGGGCTTTCTCGGTTGGGCGCACTTTTGGTGGGATATCAAATGTCGTAGTCTTTGTCTTGGGTGTTTGGTTGATAAGAAGAGGATCGGGTCAATATTTGAGAGAAAGTTCAATCTATGCCAAGATACATCATCTAAAAGACTCACTTTATGATTCACAAACAATATTCTGAACGAGTCTTCTCGGCCTTCCAATATGCGTATTTCCCAGTCTTCTGAAATAGTGTAAGGGCTAGCCTCAACAAGAGCTTGTATTCTTGTTTTAAGCTTTTGTACTTCCCGCAGCAATCGTTTCAGCTCTTTCCTACCATTGTCAATCAATGATTCTAGTCTTAACGGGTCGGCGCCTTGTTCAATACAAGAGTTAACAGCCACTTGTAGGCTAATTTTCTTAACAACATCGGATACAATACCTGCTCCAACTCGAACAATACTTGGATTGTATTTTGTACCGTTTCCGTCAACAAATCTGTCATTGATGAGCTTGATAGCAACGTTGTCGACTGCCGCGTTGCTAGGCGCACACACCAAAATCCGGGGCTTCATTTCGTTTGCTCTATTTAATAGCGCTATTTCTTCATAGTGTGTAGATGCCTTTGATTCTGTGACAATACTTTCAATGGCTTCGTAGTATTTTTGATATTGACGTAGATGGAGTGCATTAAGGATAGATATGAGGGTTGTGCTTTTGCCTGAAATAGGGGAGAGATAGATATGAGATGCAGGTCACCAAAACAACAAAAATTACACTTGTGTGATGTAATCACCTGTCCCGGGCGGCCCTTTGATCAGTGTGAAGCCGCCACTCCCGTATTCGGTTACTGATGCAGTTATGGCTTGTAGCTGCGAAGTATTCATTTTTGCCTTGACGTAAATTCTAAAGCCAACAGGAAGGCCAGCATTATCAGCCTGAGAAAGTGGATCGGAGTTAGTTGATTGATACGGACCACATTCTACATCTACTTTTCCATCAAGCAAGTAATTTGAAAGCGGCACTTCGTGGAGCTTGACTAAAGCATGCCACTCTCGTAGAGCTGTGACAGTTGAACCCAGTCGAATCACAAGCATTGAATCCAGTGATGAAAACTGATTCCATATCTTTTGTGAGACTCTTGCTTGCATACCATCAGCAGACCGACCTTCACTTCTGCGATTCAGGGCTTGCCCTATAAACCCTAGACGGCCTTTGGATAGATTGCCAAGAATACCTTCTACACCACTATTATCATTCAATGCCATCCCTCGTAATGCATGCTCGATCACTGATAAGTCACGCACAAAAAGTAACAAGTCATTGGGCAACACTCCACACTCTATCCTGGCTCCTCTTGCAATTGGTCTAATTTGCAAAACAGCTGTCTGCTCTATTGGAGCACTTCCATCTTGGATTGAAAGATCTTTAGCTGAACGAGAAAGTTCTATCTTGGCCACGACTCCCATGAAAAGTCTAGACTTATCCTTGATCGATGAAGCTGAGGAGGACTGAGCAGAAACAACTTCTGACAAGAGCTGTGCTTTTGCCTCTTCAATCAACATAGGAGCCCACATTGCTTTGTAGTGGTCTACGGAATCAAAAGAATCAGGAAGCGTATTATTTGTGGTGCTCTTCTCAGAGATGACTGCATCCATAGGACGCTTCTTTCCCTTACGGTTGTTGTTGTTTAGCGGATGTTGTGCTTGCTTCATCGCATCATTCAATTCTCGAACAAAGTCCCAGTTTCTTAGAGTTGACCAATATTTATCTGGGTGCACATGTTGATAATATGATCGCTTAGGGATGTCACTGGCCTGCTGAGAAATAATTGAGCTAGAGTCAGAAGTCTTTTGCAACTTCGGTGCTGATGTTGGCCTCTTCAGCAGCGATTTCAGAAGGGACTTTGGAGTATTCTGATGTTTTGTTGAAGTCGATGCCGGTGGAATGTTCTTCGATAAAGAAGTTCTGTTTGCAACTCCCTGTAGTTCTTTGGCTTTAGGTATAGATGCTCTGACACGAGCTGCGGCTAAGGCATCCGACGCAGTTAGAGGTACACCCAGTGTAACTTTCTTCTCAGACATTGGTTGAATACAAAAAGAGACACGTTTTCTTTTCTGTTTGCTGCCGTCATCTTGTTTGTTTTGTTCCTCCACCTGGACCTCTGTTTCATCGTTAGATTCGCCAAACATGTCCATTTCGTCGTTGTCATTTACTTGAGAATCATTTCTGTGTACTTGTGAATGTAGGAGATTTGGCTTGCTAGCAATAACATCCTCACCAAACATGTCTTCAATATCTTCATCTACCTTGGCGGTTTCGGCGTCTTCTCCAAACATTTCATCGATATCTGAATCAACTTTCGAATCATCAGCATTATCTTTTGTACATTCTCTATGCATAATAGTTGAATCGTTGACTTCATTTGCAGCAGATTTAGGCTCTTCAAAATCATTATACAAGTGTTGTATATCTTCTGTGGCTTCGTCAATCTCTCCTTCTTCTTCGGAATCATTGTCATTGTGAGAAACTAGAATATCTTCCTTCGGCGATTGAGTCGTTGAATCGGGCTGCAGTATTATTGGTGCGACAGCAGGTTTAGAGATGGTTGGTGCAAGCTTTAGTCTAGGATCACTAACCAGAGGAACAGCGTGAACTATTGGCGGTTGTTGGTTTATGAACGGACCAGCATGAAATATTGGTGGTTGTTGGTTTATGGCTGGAACAGCAGGACTACCAAAAAGTTGAGCAGCATTACCTAACCGAGCAACTTGCTTCTTATGCCTCTTTCCATCCAAATGCTGCTTGTAGGCCAATTCATGATTGCAAGTCACGCCGCATGCAGCGCAAAAGTATTGATGTTGCCTTTGGTCGTTCTGCTTCGCACTTTCACTTGGCAACATCAACTGATCATAAGCATTATTTCTTGGCAACTGAACTTGGTTTAGTGGACGAGCTTCTAATACACCATGTGCTGATTGGCGATCTACATTTCGCATCACTGGGGCTGTTGCAGGAAGCTGAGTAGTAAATCCCAGTGTTTCATTCAGTGGCTTGGTCAGATGGGCAAACCCATTCTGTGCCATATGCATAGTACCTGTTGACCCGTTGCGTGTTGTTGTCAGAGGAAGCAAAGCCAAGTTCGATTGTGATATATCAGCTCCGAGCTGAGCAGCCTTCTTCTGGTGCTTCTTCCCATTCAAATGCTGTCTATAAGCTACCTCGTGATTACAGGAAACATTACATATGGAGCAGTGATGTGTGAAAGTGTTTGCCTCTTGATTTCCAGGATGCTTGGGTGGCATTGACGAGGTTGGAATCGACAACTGATGATGATTATTGTGACCAACTCTAGGAGATGATGGATCGCCCCTGCCTAATTGGAATTGATTATGGCTCAGTCTCGGAGATGACTTATCATTATGCCCCCGTTGAAATTGATTCTGAGAAATTGAAGCTCCTGTCTGCTCGTTCTGCAAACTTGGAGCGACATGCTGATGTGAGAGAGAAGTGCTTGTCGTCCCCCTCTGTATCATGGAGGTTAAAGTACTAATTTCCTCTCGAAATGAACCAGAGTTACTGTCTTCATTTCTGGGAGGTTGAATGTTAGCAACAGCATACCCCCTTGCTATCTTAGGGGGATGGCCGTTGCTACTATTCGTTGCCATTTGATAATAATATTATGGCAATATGACAGGGATATAGTATAATAAAATTTTCAAGCAGCCACGGCCTCGCGTACCTCTCGCACGAGCTATCACTGCAGTTCCTTTAGAACTAAATCGTAGCAATGTGTATTAGCTGCCCCATCAACCCGCCACGAAAAAGTTAGCGTCGCGGCTGTGATCTGTTAGTGGCGATTTAAAAGCCAGATGCAATCTACAGGTATTAAAAATAATAACTATGACCACGATTCTTCCTCCCTGTGTTATGGAGCTATTCAATAAAGAGAGTTTCAGTTTGTTGGCCTGTCTTTAATTGACAGCTTCTCTTTTTTGTGAGAGGCGTGAGTTCGTCTCGCGTTTCGAAATTATGAGAGAGTGAAGAGAGGTGAAGAGACACCTTTTTGGTGCTTTAGGGGGCTAAGAGTATGCAAACTAACTAGTGGTATTCAAGGAATCAAATGGAAGCCCTCTAAATATTTACTTCAATCGTCAAATCAAAGAATCTTCGATGTAGATTCTTCTTTCATCACGATGATTGCATCACCCAGTCGAAACCGCTCTAGCAATGAAGACTCATCAACAGTTCAAGTGACCGACGCCAATTCACTCCTGGGATCACATTTACTTGAAGGCGACTGGGATGATGCACTTGAACACCTCGCAACTCCCGAAGGATCACTAGATGTTGTGAACAGCAACAATCCTCTGGGGCTATTCAATCCAGGCGGCTCCAAAGCATATGCCAGTATACCCAAAGATAAAACAACGGCTCTATTTGCATCACTATTCGTCCGCGCTCCTTATGATGTTATTGCCAAAATCTATCAGATAGCTCCAACGCAGTGCGAACCAAATGATTTATTCTATGTACTATCCATAATCCCATCAGAGGAGGAAACTAGATTGGTATCTAATCCTAGACAACGCATTCCATATCGATCGAGAGCCTGGTTGATTGAGGAGTATAACCAAATTCTACATTTGTTATTACAACACAATCATTCGTCTAAATCACCACTATTTCTGACCAAGTGTCCAAGTTGGATCCTTCCATTTCCTTTAACTCCCTTGTCTATGGGCGCTTACAATCCAGATGTTACAGACAATACGTTAAGCATTTTGTGCGCGTTAGAACCAAAAGCGATCAGTACTGAATGCAAACTATTCGGGGTAGAGACACTTCCATACATTGTAGCAGCTGCATCTCCCATTCCTCCTATACCATCTGCCGATGCTAGTGTTTTGATAACAAATAAGTACGAGGAGGCAAAAGAGCGACGTTGGAGAAAGGTCAAAGCATTGATCATCGAACATGATTGGTACTCTGGTAGCAGTAGTCAGGTTACAGTACACAACCCAGTATTGAGAGAGCCCACCATGGATGAGATTTATTGTGCATGTGAAGAGGCCATGAAACGAAACGAATGGGAAATAATACGAGAGTTTCTTAAACGCCAAGATGAAACTAGTTTGCCTTTAGTTCAAGCTCAGTACGAAGATACCAAAATACAAGGAGGAGATGGGATGGATGTTGACATCAAAGTATCACCAGTAGCAAAGGCACAACCTGTAAACAACCAAATGTTGCAATATGCGTCCTCCTCGCATACTTCTCTTGAGTGTTTTCAAGTGGGATTGACAAAGCATGACGAGAAGCATCAAACCAAGTTACAAAAGCAACAAAAGGCACGGGAAAAACACGATTGGGCACGTAAGAATATGGGATTGGCAATGTACCCTGTGGATGCAATGAAGGATGTTGGCAAAGCTATGATCCCACGATCTTTGTTGAGGAGGATGGGCAGTAAGGATGATGAGGATGAACATGTGATTGTTCCATCGATGTCTTAAGTTTGGATTGCTGAAGCAAAAGCAATGATGTATGGTAGATTAGTAATTACTCTAACTTAAAAAATCTCTATTATCTAGTACTTCTATCTAAAAGGAAATTGGATGGGGTACCAAAACCCTCACAAGGGGCCAGATGCCCGTTAGATTTTAACGTGGGAATAGTATTATTGAGTCCCATGGCGCCTCCCCCTCGCTACATGACCACAAGTGTCATTTTCTCAAGTTGTTGTTTGTTCATACATACCATACCTCCGCTCATCGAACCGTCGGCAATAGACTACAGATTCATATTGATTACCAATCAGCTCCGACGAAGTGAGTTGTTTATTGTGTCGAAGTTTAACTTAGCTCTATGATTCCATCGTGCAGTTGAAGTTAGCTTCGGTTTCCGTGTGTTTTAGTGCTTATTTATGCACGTCTTGTGGATCATCAATCTCACGTGCACCGTCTCTTTCCAATCGCATACATAGTTCATAACGAGAAACAACTTTTTCAAGCATGGATATCAACCCCTTCGATCAATTCGCCGGAGTACTTCAGCAACAATCTAACAATAATGTTCCATCGGATCAAAGTGTAATTTCCAACGCTTACAGCGTCCAACAGCCACCTCCTAATAATGGTATGGGTCAGCAGCAGCCTCCTATGAATGGACAGGGAATGGGAATGATGTACGGCCAACAGCCACCGCCTATGCAGCAAATGAACGAAGGGAATAACGCTATGTACGGACAACAACCGGGAATGATTGGGCAGCAACCGATGGGTGGTCCATCGATGAACAATATGGGACAGCAGCCAAACGGGGGGAATCATAATATGATGATGTATGGCCAGCAACCTCCGATGGGAGTACAACCGCAAATGGGGGGACAGAATACCATGATGGTGCCGTCCCAATCCATCAATCAGGCGGGATTTAACAGTTCAATATTGTCCAGTGATGCCTCTTCTGTGGCATCGGGTGCATTGGTCCCCAGTAATGTTCAGAGTAATCCCTACTCACTTGGACCTCCTGCGGCGGCACCTACGGCTCCCAATCCCTATGGACAATTACAACATCAGTCGAGTCAGAATGGTATGATGAACTCTCCATTTGGTGCGCCGCCTCCGGCTCCTCAGCAACAGCCTTCCCAGCAGATGATGAATCCTTACGGTCAGCAGCCGCCGCAGCAACAACCACCGGTGGCAGCTCCTCCAGCACCTCAGCAGACACCACAGATGAATCATCCTTACGGACAACAACAGCCACAATCATTGGCAATGGATCCATTTGGAGCACCCCAACCGCCTCCTCCTCAACAACAAGCTATGGTGCCCACCAATAATGATCCCTGGTCTTCGGGGGGAAGTGTCGTCCCATCACAACCAGCTCCTGGCCCCATGATGTCTCCACCCCAACAACAACCTCCTCAAATTGCATCCGATCCGTGGGGTGGACCACCTCAACAGCAATCATCGGCATTGGTCCCCTCCGCCGTGTCCAATGATGATCCATTTGGTATTTTTGGTGCCTCTGCCCCGGCACCGCCTCAACCGCCCATGCAGCAGCAATCTATGAATATGAATCAATCCATGGGAGGTCCTCTTCCACCACAGCAACAACCCAATAGTGATCCATGGGCCGACATGGGATTCGGAACCGCTGCACCTCCACAGCCCAATCAACCGGCACCCTTGTTAGATGAAGGCGACTTATTCGACGGCGGTATCGGTGCGGCTGCCGCTCGAGCTCAGAAAGAAGCGCAACAAGCTGCGGCTGCCAATTCTCGCGAACCTGCCGTCGCCGCTCCTTCTCCCTCGCGATCATCGCGGAATAAGGGGGAATTACCCCCCGGCGGTGAATGGTATGATGCCAAAATCTTCACTCCGACACTGGGCGTCATGTTCTTCAAACCCAAGGAATTGGTCGACAGTTTGTTCTTACAAACGAGTAAAAAGACTGTGGAGGCGTTGGAAGATCGTCCCGTTGTTGCCTTTATCGTCGAGGGAAGTTCGGCACGTAGCGCCGGGGTCGAACTTGGACATGTCTTACTCAAAGTCAATGGTATCGACGTTAAGAATCCCAAGGAGGCTTCTCGACTGATTAAGGAGGGACCGCGTCCGCTCCCTTTACTGTTTTATGTCCCTGATACTCCGGTGGTGGTTGCTGAGGGTGAACATATGGTGAAATATAATACAAAGGAAACGAGTGCTCCGAATAGTGCCAAGGATTGGAAACCCAAGTATGTGGTTATTGGGGGGATCATTGCTCAGCCTTGGATGATTAATATGTACAGGAGTAAGGTGAGATGTGTTGGCTCATGATGCTTTTTTATTGATAAGTTACGATGGTATCTGAATCCACTTTTGCAATTCCAACCATAGTCTGAATACGACATTGCCGTGATCGAAACCCAAGCCCGTCGTCCCATCTCTGTCAAAGTCAAGCAATTCTCCCTACAAGGAGCTCGTATTCAGAATGATTGGCAAGGTCCCCAAATGGTAAAATACAAAAACAAACTCCATCCATGGAAATACATTGTTATCCTGCCAGTCAGTAAAAATCCAATCAAGATTGCTTCACCGAATTTATCTCAACTAAAACCTGTGCATGAGGGTATTCGAAGGGTGTTGAATGCTCAGCAGAGTAGGAGTGGAGGAGGTCAGCATTCAGCGCAGCCCATAAAGAGGGACGAGTATGGTAGAGGCTATGATGGTCGTGGGGGGTATTAAGAAATGAGACTAGTGGCTGACTCGGAAAGTCATGTTGCATATTCTGTGCAGGTGAGGGCACAATGTTTTAGGGCACAATCTCGAAAAGAACAGTAGACTTGTGTCGAAAGAAAAATTTTACCTGAATGAGGGCTTCCGTGAATCGAGTCGTATTTTATAGAGACTCATTCTGGGGATTGTATTGTAGGTGATCATTTCACCTGCGCATCCTCATAAAGATATAAATAATATGTGTGATGAAGAAATTAATGGTAATGTGATTGGTTATAAATAAACATCAAATATTTTCTCACGTATGGAATTCATGCAATAAACTACAGTACACCTTTTACTATTTGCCTCTTTACGCATTCTTTACTATTCTAGCTACAAAGAATCCATCTGTAGATTGCAAATCGCCTTCAAGAACTCCTGGAAGAACTCTCAGCCATCCGTTCTCGTCAACTGCAGCCTCGAAGCCAGGAACCTCAATTGGTAGGATTGGCAATGTAGAAATTGAGTCGTTGTTAGCGAGAAGTTCAGATAATTGATCTTCGCTTTCCTCCTATTCATACAACATATCAAGCACGGCCAATTTAGAGGTATTCAAATTTGCATAGTCTACACGCATTTTCTATTTGCTCACCTTCAGAATAGAACATGTTGCATAAACCATTATACCGCCCGGATGAAGAATATTTGCACAATGATTTGCCAGTAACTTTTGAACAGAAGTCAATTGACTTATATCTGAACTGCGCCTTAATACATCAGGTCGTCCCCTTCCTGTCCCCGTTGCACTACATGGTACATCCAGTAATATCCCGTGTATCTCTTCGTCCTTCGAGGGAATATAGTTCTGGCCCTTTTCAACCATTACCTTGCACTGATCTGATAAGTTTAGTCTATCAAGATTTTCTACAAGTCTTTTGCTTCTTCGTTCGCTAGCTTCAATGGCAGTGACACGTCCGAATCCGGCAGACGCCAGTTGGCTGGTCTTTCCACCCGGAGCAGAGCACATATCAAGTACATGAAGTGAATTTAAATCACCATCGTATTTCTTTGACAATGCTTGTGATAATACAATTGCAGGTAGGGTTGATGAAGCATCCTGAACCCACCATATTCCATCGTTGTAACCAGGCCATTGCGAAACGTCACCGCACAACGAAGCACCAATGCGCAAAGAGCCCTGTGGCAAAAGAATACAATCGTTGCCAAAACATGTTTGTATTTCCTCCAATGACTTCATTATGCCTTCACCTTTTTTATCATCAATCACTGATCTGAGAGAGTACTTTGTCGTCACGTCTATACGATTACTAATCTGATCAGAATCAACAGGCATCATTTCTTCACAAATTAATTTTGCTCGTGATTCGCCCCAATCGTCTATCCAACGTTGCAGCAGCCAAGGTTCAATATTGTCGCTAACAGACGTAGCTTCCAACAGCCTATGTCCGTACAATTTATTTTTGTCGTGATCATCTGACTGAGGTCTTGACAGTTTACGCAACACCCCATTCACAAAACGTATCATTGGTTCAGGTACTGGAAAACTCTTTCTTGCTAAATGATGATGCAATCTCAAAACTTCCACTGTATTACACGTCGCAGCAAATGGTGGTGTATTAAGGAATAATAATTGAGCTACGCCTATTCTTAGCGTTGCTTGAACAAGATCGGCATGCTTTCCTTTTGGAGGATACTTCTCTATGCAACTCATTAAGACCTTATCAATCTGACCAACTCGTCTTTCTACTGTTGCCTGGAGAGCAGATTGCACATTAGTGTTCACATCATACAATTAATTCACAACATAATACTGAACGACTACAACACGTACCACTAATAATCGTGCAAATGCTCTATCTCTCGAATCCAACTGTGAATATCTGTTATCTCCGTCTAACCTTCTAGTAGCGAATGCCGTAGAGTCAACATTGTCCGATCCCTTGGGCCGTGACGCCAGTGCCATAACTGCAAGAAATCGTGCTGTCGGTGCTACTACATCTTTGCTAGAGTTTTCTTTAGATTCAGACGCGTGCTTGTCATTTGCAGTGGATGAGCTGGATATACTAGATAAAGATACTTGGCGTGAACTTATTTGAGTAAGATAAATGTTTGAGAAAGATCTGATACGTGCTGGAAGGAGCAACACTCCCAGGATCATCCAAAGATTAGAGCAGTGATTCATATTAAAACACCGAATATGAGTGATTGGCTTCTTTGCCTCGGTGTATTTACTAGGTGCTTCTGAGCATTGGGATTGGGCAAGGGCATGATGTGTTCCCCATGTTGTTATCTATGTTGGCGGGTGGGACATAATCATAATAATATGACGGTATGGTACCGCCGGCGTGATGTTCTCTATGTCTTGAAAGATCACAGAGAGGTTCTCCTTTCTCTCTAAATACGTTTAGTTACACTATCGCTACCTATGAAGTATGAAATGGCACAGATTTCTCGCCAAAACTCTTGGCGCGAGGGTAGAAAAACATGATTGCCTCCGAACAAAGCACCCACATGAATGAAATCGATAGACGAACCAAAGTAAACCCTCAATCATGGCATTTACCACTCCATCACGCAAACAAATAGCTCATAAAACAAATCTTCTAATCCAACAACTCGAATCAGATTATCACATTAATATGGCATCTCCATCTAAGTCAAAGTCATCAACCCCATCTAAATCATCTGAACCATTACGCAGATCTCCACGCCTCGCCAAGAAACGAGCAATGTCCTGGAGACAACTTGAGGCGACAATGGGTGCATCTGCAAAACAATCAACCGTTAACAGATCGGCATTTACAAAATCTTCTGGTGAGACAAAGCGCACCCCTCGCAAGAGAGCAGTAGTTGATCCCAAAGTTGCCATGTCTCCATGGGGCCTCCCGAAATCAACAACCTCCGAGGCGAAAGATGAACCAAGTCTTAAATCAGAAAGTACTCCACAGAAAGCTTCATCTTCTCGCGTCAAATTCACGTCAGACACGGTAATTGTTGAAGCCAAGAGTCTAAGAAAGAATGTCAAACGCCTAACACCTCAACAAAAGAAGAGAAGTACGAATCTATGTGATTATGGTGCATTAAGCAATACTAGTACTCCTACGGCTCGAGCTGCCACTCCCTTTTCATTCGGATCGCCAAGTCCTGCTCGCCGTGGCACTCCTTTTTCTTTCGTGAAAACTGATGATGAGAAATCACCTTCTGCTTCTGATGCCTTTCCTATGACTTCTTCTCCTGCAATCAACGGCATTGACGAACCGAGTGATTCCGTTGGTGAAACTTCATCATGTGATCTGGAAGAAGAGAAGTGTTTCGAGGAGATGAGACTGGAACATTATTTTGCAAATGAAAATAAAAAGAAGAATGACGCCCAACCAACCGCATCGACAATTCCATCTCAAACATCTTCTGTGTTGGGTTTCACAGATACAAATGGTGAAGATAAAGAGCAGGCTGCACCTATCTCTTTTGCTGGATTTGGGTTGGAGAAGAAGTCAACTACTTCTATCAAATGGAGTCCCATCAAGCCTTCCAAACCACTTACTCTTCGATACAACAATGAACATAATAAGGAGGAACAAGATCCAGCAGCTGCCACTGCTACATCACGTGTGAAGTTTGCATCTAATGTGGTATTCAATACAAGTTCCAACAATGTTAGAAAGAACACTCCTCACAAACGCAACAGCACAATGAGGAAATATAGTCGAGTGACCACCATGTCATCACCGGCTCATGCCAAAAAGACAAGCTTACTGCAGACAGGAGCTGTAAGAATGACTGTAGTATATTACACCAATCCCAGAAAGCCGGCAAAGACTGGTACTAGGATCATTGATTCGGGGGCAGTTAGAAAAGTTGTTACTAGGCATACCACTCCACGCAAGCTAATTGGTAATCGTAATATGTGGTGAGTTCATTGAGTTTAAACACTCATATCTTGATTAATATTGTATCGAATCTCACCAGTCTTTTTCCCTGGTCTGCACAGGTCACCTCCTCCTTCCACCGGAAAGCTAACAAGAAATCTCAATCAAGCAGAACATGATTTGACAACCCCTCCCAAGACTCCTTCATCGGTTTCCAAACGATCTAATGCTTCAACAGGAGGTCACAGATTTCGTGCTGTGCTATCACCTCAGATTGAACATGTTGATGGGAAGATATCGAAGGTTTTGTTTCAGTAGATATGTTTGGGATATATGTTATAGAACTATTATAGAAAGTCAAGACATGCATTGTTATCATTCGCTACAATGTATTGAGAAAGAATTTCAATTGATACAAAATCTGTCACTCTGTATTTGTTGAGTGCAGAATAGACAAGCTTTGGAATGTTTCAACAATTGTCGGCAAATATAAAGGAAAGACTGAAACACTTGTGCCACTCTGTATTATTTGTTTGGTACACATATATATTTTTGATCAGAAATAGACGAAGGATAACATAAGAACTACAGGTTATCGTTTAGAGAACACTCCTCTTCAAGTACGTGTTATCTCCACCTAAAGAAGTGTGCATATGAACTTGAAACGAAGCATTACCCTTGTACATCTTTCAGAGCATCATCGCTAACATTCTCAGCTTCATTCGTGGTATTACTTTCTCCACTACCACGTGTCCTTGCTCGTGCCATTCGTTCTCTTAGTCTGTCATATCTTGCTTGATCTTTCTTTGATACTGATGGCAACACATGATCAAATGCATATTTGAAATGATGCGCTGTTATCTGCAGCTGTAGTTGTTTGTGCTCGCCCTCTGTGTCTTTGGATCCTGATACGTCATTATTTCCAATTGAAGCCCGATCCAATACTCCATCCCGCAACACGGCCAGACCTGCCTCTCGCAGCAGTGCCGCACAATCGGCACCTGAAAATCCATCTGCGTGAGGATCGTTGGCTATGGATTCCAAATCAACGTCTGCTGCAAGATTCACCTTCTTGCTTAGAGCTTGAAGGATGGAGAGCCGATCTTTGGGAGTTGGTAGTGAAACGTAAAGGAGTTTGTCCAGTCGTCCAGGTCTCAACATTGCGGGATCGATTAGCTCCGGCCGATTTGTAGCAGCAATGACAAATACACTTCTCCGACTATCTAACCCATCCATTTCTGTGAGTAGTTGGTTCACCACACGTTCACTGACACCGCCACCCCCTCCTCCATCGCTGCCTCGTTTAGGGCACAATGAATCCAACTCATCAAAAAAGATAATGCATGGACTACTGCTTCTTGCACGTTCGAATACAACTCGGACGGATCGCTCGCTTTCCCCGACATACTTATCAAGAAGTTCAGGACCTTTCACTGAAATGAAATTCGCACCTGACTCGTGGGCTATGGCCTTAGCAAGCAATGTCTTACCTGTTGTGAAATTCAACAACACATCAGTGTTAGTGAGAGGGTTCCACTTGGAGATTTAATGAAAAAAATCATTTGGCGCACTCACCGCACCCAGGCGGACCATAAAGTAATACTCCTGCTGGAAGAGGTAACCCCAATGCCTTGAATCTCTCTGGATGAGCAATCGGTTCCAAAACACTTAGTGTCAACTCCTCGCGTATATTGGATAATGCACCGATATCAGACCAAGATACATCAGGAACTGTAGCAAATCCCTCACGTTTTGAAGAAGGTTGCACGTTCGGCACAGCAGAAAGGAAATCATCCATTGTTATAAAGAGAGGTTCAAGTTGCTCTGGTGTCAGAGGCGGCCGTGTTCGAATGTCATTATCCTGTGTATTTGTAGATTCCATATTATTTTCGGTGTCATTGTTGGTAGTACTTGCATCTGAGCTCAATAACTTCAATGCTTCATCTGGATTCACTCCGTCCGTGTTGTTGTCGTTATTCAACAGCTTGAAAATGCGGTTGATGGCAACCACAGCCGCCTCCTTTGTCAGACTGCGCACATCGGCACCAACAAAGCCTGGAGTCTTTTTTGCCAATAAAACATAATCTAGTGTCCCCTCGAGTCTCATATTTGCAGTCATTACTCTCAGTATACCTTCTCGAGCCTTCTCATCTGGAGCACCCAAAACTATCTCTCTATCAAACCTCCCGGCTCTTCGTAATGCCGAATCTAATGCGTCGGGTCTATTCGTAGCACCCAAAACAATCACCGCAGCACCATTCTTGGTTTTATCCGGACTCAGTCCATCCATGCTCGTCAAAAGTTGAGCCACGATACGTTTCTCCATACTCTTTCCCCCGCCGCTTCCATCCCCACGCTTCGGAGCAATAGCATCAATCTCGTCAATGAAAACTATAGCTGGGGCATGCTGTGCGGCCGACTCAAATAAAGTTCGTACACGTGATTCACTCTCGCCTGAAACTCCCCCGACTAACTCGGGTGCACTCACTTGAAAGTAGCTAACGTTTAATTCACCGGCGATTGCCTTGGCCAGATGTGTCTTGCCCGTACCCTAAATTCAAACTAGTTGTTAGAATTTTCGATTCAATATTCATATATGAATTTACAGCGCTAATGATGATCATGTAACTACACACTCACCGGGGGTCCTCGCAACAATACACCTCGCGGTGGTTCAATACCAAGATGGGTAAATAGTTCTGGATGTGATAATGGATATTCAATGAGTTGACGTATTGTGGTTAATAGTTTCGAGATGCCACCTAGGGTCGAATACCGTTCCGATGGCCTAGGAGATGGCAGTACTATCAGATTGTTGGATGATATTGTTGGATCGGCAGATTCGAATGTCGATGATTTAGACGGGGTCCTTTTGATCTTCTTCTTCTTTTTGGGTGTAGTATTATTTGGTGTTGTAGTATCCGTATTGTTACTATTCAAGGTTTGTTTTTCTGTTTCACCTGTCTTCATTGGTGTCTCCCTAACATCATCTCCATCCACGGAATCTACTTCTTTGGATTCAACAGAAGCACAAGAGCTCAGAGCTGCACCATGGTTATTATTTGCAATAATTTCCTTCTCCCTCTGCTCCTTGTATCGATTTCTCAATGAAGCGTTTAACATTCCTCCTCCTTGATTATTCGTTGTTTCTTCCGCTGCTGCACTGCCTTTATCAAGCTCACCACCTGATATTATGGGTTGTCTATCAACCACAAACAAATCACTTGCTTCCAGATGAATAGCGGAAACAACTCCTTCACCCTTGATTCTTTTACTCTCGTTCTCGACTTCGGGTTCGCTCCCTCCGCCGACAGCCACTCGTCTCTTCTTCCCGCTAGTACTACTATTACTGTTGTGTGAATTATTATTCTCGGCCAATATCTCGCCAATCACAATATCAACACCCTTCACAACCACCTCCCGCTCCTTCCGACGATATTCACGATGCTTCTCGTATATAATATTCACTATGGCATTCGTCGCATTCCTCGCCGCCGCGTTATTCTTGGAGTTGCTGTTTACCAGTAATGACGGTGTCGTGGATATGATTTTACGTACAATTTGATTCAGTTTTGGATCGGTCGAATTGGATGGTAATCGAATGTTGTTGGAGGAATTGGATCGAGAGAGGCTAGTACTGCTATTGTTGGGTTGGATGGGAGATGCGGAGCCTGTTTTGTGAAAGCGGTAGCCTTGAGGTTTGATTGTTTCCATGTTGTTTGTTTTTATGAAGTGACATGATGTGAATGGACTGTTTTTGGCGGGAACTGAAAACATCAGGCAAAGCCGCGCGGGTTGTCACTTCCCAATGGTCAACGCTTTTGCACTTAGCATTTGTTGCATTATTGCATTGATCAAGCAACAAGCAACACGCACTCATATCAACCATGAGGTTAAGGGAATACAACAGCACCACCAAAACAAATAATCCTACACCATATGCTGAATACGTTTTTGATAAAGGTAATTGGTCGATCTCAAAAAAGTCCAAGCCTCTGAGCCAAGCATCGTCACACAAGAATGTACAAAACAATCTTTGGAATAGAATAGGATCCAATGTGAAACAAGTCTGTTACGATTTATTTCTTCCCGTCGGGTGAGTTATGTAGCATTCAATTATCTAAAAGGCACATCACTTCGTGAATCATAATGCATCATCGCGCCTCAACGTACCGCTCTTCTTCCAGCTATCCAAACACTGTATCAAATGGATATTTACAATACCAAATATATGATTCTATACAAGGTTTGTGGTAAGGTCTTTTGAAATAGTTGTAATAATTTGAATAAGAGCTCTTATACTCCAATTATGATGTTTCTAGCTCCTATCTCCGTGGAGTTGTATCAACGAGTGCGGTACTGATGGCTGCGGGTGTTGGTGATGCAGAAGCTACTGCCATGAGTGCTGCCATGGTGCGTTAGACACAAATCATTTGGATCCCGCTGTGCAAAATATATACTTGCTATCTATGTCTCCTTTGTGTTCACGATCTTATTCATCATTTTTTTGCAAAACTAGACATGGGCAATACGCGATGGTTTGGGAATGATTGGTGGCCTTTTATTCAGCTATGTGGCATCACCACATTTTGATGCTCATGTGAAAGAATTTAGGCTGTTGGCTGATGTTCTAAATGATGTAGGCCTTACACTCGATATGGCTCTGCCACTGCTGATGAGTTATGAGTTGTCATGGCTGGGATCTCCGTATTTGGTATTGACATCTTGCTCTACCTTGTGTAAAGTTGCTTGTGGGATATGTGCCGGTGAGTCATGCAAAAGTTTGTGTACGAACATGACATCTGCCATGCTTATATATGACCTTGATATCCAAATCAGGTGCAACCAAAGGGAATATTACTGATCACTTTGCAATTAGTGGAAATAGAGCTGATGTCAATGCAAAAGAATCGACTCAAGAAACATTAGTGTCGCTGATAGGAATGGCACTAGGCGTGTGGTTGTCAAAGTTCCTGCAATCATTAGAGAAACTGAATAAATTACATGATACAGAAACATGTGGTGCAGATGAGAGAGATGTGCAAGATCAGATGTGTCAAAGGCTGAATCAAGTACTGACAACTGAAATAATTACCTGGACAATCTTTCTCGTTCTGACATTTATCCATGTATGGGCTAATTACATCGGTGTGCAAACGTTAAGACTACGAACTATGAACTATGAAAGAGCTCGAATAGCATTACAACCTGTGATTGAAGAATGCGGTAGATATACGATCAACAATAAGCAATCGAAAGATGATAACAAGAGGGACAATTCAGCTGAAATTGTTCAAAGATGTACAGAGAAGTTACCATCGCCAGAATATGTTTCAGAGTCTCTTTGGACGTCTATATTGAGAATATTTCGTGACAGAGAGCTACATCTAGGAGTACGTGTCAAAGATTTACTTCGTAAAGAATGGTCTGAAGAACAGTGGGTCTTTTTGCGAGATGAATTCGACAAGGAAATGTATATGATTGTTGCTGATATGGATACATGTCGTAAACCCAGTATATCTGTGATGATGAAACTGAATGCTGTGGACCATGATGAGTTGAAAGCTTTTGTTCATGCTCATGTTCTGGCGTGGTGCATGAATCAAAATGTCTGCAACCCAAAAATCGAGACATCATTAATGCAAGAGCTCGTGTTAAGGTAGGTCAAAGGAGAGAGTTCCCTGCTCGTGCAATGCTATTTCGCAATCTCATTATTGTCCATATACTCATTGTCTTTCAGATCACATAAAATTGTTGGCCAGCTATTTGAGGACAAAACACATTTGATCGATTCACTTGCAACCAATGGTTGGGATGTTACTAGATTGTATCTAGGGTTCAGTCCTTGGAAATGTGATTGGGATATTATACATGAGCATAACAAGTAGACTACCATGATTTATTTGATTTAGATGTACCATCACTGATAGTGAGGCCTTCTGTTGCCTTCCCATGCAGGTCTCTGAATTCTTTGTCTTTGGTATCCCCTGCCTCCTTCAATCCTGCCATTATTTTCTGCCATCTTGACCATCCCATAAACACCTCCTGCAGCAGCTCCATAGAGTAACATCAGATATGTACTGACAAATGCAAACCCTGCACAAGCCGCTGAAACAAAGAATATCAATCCTACCAGTGGATTCGGCTGATAACTCTGTATAATTCCCCAGAGTCCAAAGATGAAGATAAACATGGCCATGACAAGCCCCATGCTAAAATTTATCAACACCTGCAAGAGCATTTTGAACATATACTCCATCATACTTTCATCCCTACTCATAGATCTCATTCCCATAAACATAGCATCCCACATTGATTGACGTTTTGCGAATTGTTTACCACTTGCAAAGTACTCCCAGAACGAATCCTGCACTTCGTTCACGCCAACCTCCGAGAACAGTCCCGCTACAGACTTGGCATCGCTCATACGTGCGTTCCCCTCGGCTTTAATCTCATCCCATTCCAATTTTCTTCGATTCATCAAAGATTTGTAGTGTTGACAGTGTGCGTCACATGAAAACCATCCCTTGGAGTCGTAATAGTTGGCATAGGCCGTGTGATATCGTGAGGCCGCGGTGTATTCCGCTTGCAGGTCGATTGTGTTCATTATGGCATTGTATTGACGTTGTTGATCGATGGATAGTTTGGTACCGGATCCTAGGAGTAGGAGGGCAAGGAGGGAAGCAATGCCGTAGAGGTAGGATGCGGTGATGAATTTGTGACGACGGGCAAAGGATTTGGCTGTGTTGATTGCTAGGGTGCCAATATCGGAGGTTGTGGTTAGAGTGGTGCTGTTGGGGTTTTGATTGGCCATGGTTTTTATGAATCTTCGTATCTTCTATTCTGATTAGTTTCACTGTGATAAGGAGATCACATGTAAGTCCGTGAGAATTAATACCAGTCAAAGCATGTGTTTTCAACAAGATACATTACACGTAAGCAATGCACGATCGAGTGATACAGGAAAGATCCTTTTCGATAGAACAATCACCAAACATCATCCAGTATGGTCAGTCACCGTCATGCACTCGCCTGGAGCCAGTATTCAGACTGAGCTGCAGACTGCGATCAATCAGGAATCAGGGACTCACTTTCAGATCAGGTGGTCCACGACTAGGGTTTTCTTTTGGTTTCA
>JALLPH010000271.1:0-23498 GCA_036939855.1 Cyclotella choctawhatcheeana
CCAAAATTGCAAACGGCCAGGTTTAGGTTCAAACCTGAGGTTTTTTAAAACACTGTTTGATTTCCACATAAGTATATCTTCCGAGGCCTGTAGAGTCGAATCCAGAAGTCGAGGAATTATACATGCTTGCTGCTTCGCCAAATACTACCATGCCCGTGCCACCCTCTTGCATCCTGCGTGATACAAACTTGTCTAGATCCTCATTGGAGTTGCTGCACCACAGACCACGAACCAGAGACTCTCCTCCATCGAATAGTTGCACAATCCCGTGTCGCCTACAGTCTTTATGCTTTAAAAATTATTCCGGTGCTCGTTTAAACCTAAGATATCCAATTCCATATCGTCTATCACGTGTTTGAGTTTGTCCAACTTGTCATTGTTATGTAGTCTAGCAGGGAGGGTATTCGTGTTTTCGTAGGCTATTCTGAACACACCTTCCGACTTCTTCCCTGGACTGTCACCTAACACATCAAGAAATTCAGCTTTTTCAATCAACAGTTGTTGAATCTCCTTAGCTTCCTCACTATGCTTACTATTATTATTGCTGTTACTAACAGGGCGGGCTGACCGGCCATCCTCTTCCATAGACTTGAAGGCAGCCGAAAGCAGTTGTCTGTCTCTCTCACTCTCACTGTCTCTTCTACTTTCAAATCTACTAGCTCTCTTATCAAGTGCTGTCATGACCGAACTATGCTTCGCCCGCTGGAGACGCCCTCTTTGGCGTAACAGGCGCCAAGAGCCTGCGGCGTCTAACAATCTGACCATTCTATTAGTCTCACATCTAGTACGAAAAATGCCAGCCCTGGCTTGGGACCTCGTGCCGTTCGAGGATTTACACTGACCACTTTCGACATAACTATTGCATCTTCCCCCCCTCGTGGTCGCAGGAGGGTGCCCACTGGCGACTATCCAGAGACGCCGGTCTCTGGGGCAGACGGACTTTCCACTGCATCACTCGCAGTGCCTCTGGTCATGGGATTATCCATGATCCCGCTGGATGCAACTGAACCAGCGGAGGCATCGTCGCCTGCTCTCGTTTCAGAGAACCGAACTGAACCACTTCCGGGCGTGTGTCCCGACTGCTGATTGCCTGGAGAGGCATTATCTCCATCAATCTCCTCCTGCAGTGACTCCCATCCTCCCATAACAGTGTCTCCATCCGGTTCTACTTCGGGTGGGTCCACGATTTCCACTTCATCATCCTCGTCCTCTTCCACTTCCTCTACTTCCACTACATCATTCTTCTCATGCATGGTTTTCAAGGAGTTCTCGCCATCTAGATTGAACATAGCTTTCTTCTCAGCGTAGCTCTTCTTGCCGGACTTCCTCTCGTCTTGCTTTTCTACTATGTCAATAAACCAACTCTGTTTCTCAAGATCCTCACCATCATCTTCCAACTCTTCCGGTGTCAGCAAAACCTTGTCCTTCTGATCCCATTTGCAGTCACTAGCACTGTGGACAAAGGGAGGCTCAAAGAACTTGGAGAGAAACTCCGAGATGAAGTCTTCATCAACACCACTGTCGCGCAGGATATTCAGAGTGAAACCTGCAGAGTGCTTGGCCATCGCGTTGACCGATGCTTCCGCTTCTCTGCAGTTCGGATATACTAACTGAGCAGAGGAGCTGCCACCTGCCTGATGCACTTCAGCGAACATAGAAGATCCGTCATCCATCTTGAAGAAGGAGAGCAGGCATTCCCTTCCCGTGAGAGTGGCAAGTTTCTTCCCATTACGTGTGATGTCAATCGTCTCGTTAAGATCGAGAAACCCCTCAACATCTGAAGCAGTGAGACTGGCGTTATAATTCATCGACTTGATGAAAAATTTCTCCGAACGTTTCTGATCCCCGGGAGTAGATTCATACGACACACACTCCGTGACATGTACATGTGGGCCCATTGCATCCTTGAACATACGATGTCTTTTGGCATACTCTATGATCGTCTTGAAGAACGCCAGGTCTTCAGCACAGACCTCTAGGTGGTAATGGCGCTTCATCCCTTCATACTTGGTTGGAATCTTATGCTTGTGTGTGTTGAACTTTGGAAGCTTGGGGACATTTTGCCTCAGATTAAACACTGGGAGGTCCATGTGCCCGTACTCGTAGGGAACATCGAACTCCTTGTCATCGCTCCATAACCGTTCCTGCGCACGCTTAAAGATGCTGGTTAACTCTTCAGACAGGATGGATTTGCTGACTTGAGAGAAGAGAAAATAGAAGCAGTATTGGGACTGCGTATCCAGCGCTTGAAGCTCCTTCTTACGAACATAGAATCCAAATTTACCCCATTCGAAGCTTACTTGCGAGACGAGCAGGAGTGGGTCCTTGTTGCAAGAGATTCTGATTTGAAAATACGCCACCGTAGTATTTCTCTTCTTTCCACCCTTGTTGTTGCTGGAGGGGCCACCGATGCTGTCCAAATTATCCGCCGTATCGCCGTTGTTATCGTTGGTGCCTTTCGATTGGAAAATCTTGGGGCTAAGCCCAAGAGTGTAGTTGCACATCTGTGTCATGTTTGTGGGAACATTCACACCGCTTTGGCCAATGCCCCTATCAGGCACACTTTCATGGCAGATCCATACAGTTTCATCGCCGATACGCAAGTTCCTGTGTAGTTCTTGCATGGCGTAGGAGAAGGCCTTGCTCCTGTCCGAATTGAACTGCTCGAAGATCGGCTTCTTAAAATCCACGCATAGTTCCACATAGACTCCTTTGTATTTGTGCTCAGGTGCTGCAAATTTGGGATCCGGAATAGCAGTGGCCTTGGCAGGGGTCTTTGCACTCCCTTTTTCTTTCCCGTTCTTCTTGAGGGCCGACTTTAAGGATTGACCTTGCGTAGTAGTGGTGGTTTCTTTGGGAGGGGTGTTCTCTTTCGACACGTTTGATGAGTTCTCCTTCATCTCCGACATTCCTCGTTTCTTCTTCTCCTTCGGTTTAGAGGCCTTGGGGGCTTTATCAGACTGAACTGATGCCGCGGGAGGGGAGACTCGATGCGGTTTCGACGCCATCTGACTGAAGAGAGATGTCCTGCTACGCTTTTTCTCTGGGGAGCCGGTGCCGGGAGGGTCAGTGTTAGGGGTGGTGGTAGAGGTGGAGTTCATCTCATAATCGCTTCATTGGTTTCGGTAGAGACGGGGGTATTGTTGTTGTTATTGACGGCAGGAGGGGAGGTAACTTTTGCGGGAGTTTTGTCTGCGTCGTCCTTAGATTCCTTGTCCTCATCCAAGGCATTATCAAAATCATTGTTGTCCCAACCATCTTCTAGCTGGATAGAGTTCTCCTCATCTTTTTCCGCTGCGGGCTCGACATCCATCCTCTCATCGTCCATGACGGGAGGAGCTTCTTCCTTCTGTTCTTCGGCTTTCTGCTGTGCGGCCAGGGCTGCTGCGGCCTCCAGGATATCTGCGCGTGTCTGAGGTACTGATGTTTCAGGAGTTGACATGTTGGTGAAGATGCTGATGTTTTGGCAATTGGATTTACTGTTGGGGAGTTCTTTTGTGTGTGATGCGCTCTTATAAAATGAGACTTTGCACCGAGAAAGAGGTCTCTTTGTGCAGTGTGGGAGAAGGTAATTGTGCCCATTGTGGTCTTTCATTGTCATTGTGTTTTGTAAAGGTAATGATATCATGTGATTAGTTAACGTGCGCCAAATCTCTGGACGTTTGTACACATATTCCAGTAGTGTCATTGTTGCACTGGATAAAGGTACAAAGGAGTCCGCGCCATCCAAATGGATACCATTGTGGATGTTGTGCAGAGGAGTTGGTATCGTGTTGTTTGCTCTTGCTTTTCGAAGCCGGTTTTTCTTCACCATGGTGGTGCTAGCCGCAAAAGCCGATCTCGAAGGGCAGCGGACGCCGCTGAAAACGGCAAGCGCACAGAGCATCATTAACATGTTAATAATAAGTTGTATTAGTTTCACGGCCATCGGTAAGGTGGCTGTTGCTGTCGAGGCCGTGGAAGTGGTTTTCATTGGTGTGATTATATACTAATTCCTACGTAGGATAAAAAAGGGATGTGTTGATGACTCGTCTGAACGAAAAGTATCTGATCTCCACCACCCACACCTGACGGGATGCTGAATACCATGTTTACTCTGACAATACTATCGTCAGCGACTATACAGGCAATATATGCTTCGTTTGCAAATCCTGTACGAAGATACAATGCGCACACAGCATTCCAATTCCTAAATCATGGACGCATGAAGCAGAAGAAGGCTTACAAGCGTTATATTGCCAAGTTTAAAGATGCAACAACAGATGATGCTAATGATTTCCTTTTACCACTACGAGAGGGCATGCCTTACAGCGAGATAAGCACTTCAGAGTCCAGAGCTAATACAAGAACAAGATTTCGAGCGAGAGCTTCGTACTGTGGAACACCTTTTTATGGATGGCAACTTCAACCTGGAAAACCAACAGTGCAGGTATGAGATAATGTATCGTTGCTGGGGTTATGTTTTTTTGAAAATTATAACATTATTTTGCATTTGCCATAGGGGGAAATTGAAGCAGTACTAACTCGAAGATTTCACCGCCGTATCCCCGTAGTAGGGGCCGGTCGCACTGATTCTGGAGTACATGCACGTGGCCAAGCAATACATTTTGATTTGTTTCCAAATGAGTTGTCGTTTGAACAACCGCAACCTCCACCTGTCGAGGGTGAAACTGAAGCAATGTTGTCTAACGACGAAAAGATAAAATGCGATATATTTTGTGGAGAGTTGGAGAATTCAATGAACAGAATGTTGTGCTTGGATATTAGGTTATTCAATTTACAGTTGGCACCGTATAATTGGGTTGCGGCTAATCAATCAAATGAACAAAGTGATTACGAAGATTGCGATGAAGACAAACTAGATATAAACAATGAATCCACGCCACAACTCTATGCCAGACCATGGCATGTCATTCAGCGTGCAGAAAGTAAATGGTAAGTACCTGTAGACATTAGAAGTTTTTGCCTTAGTTTGATCGCATCTCAACAAATAGCTGGTGCTACTGATCTTTCAAATTCAAAATACATCATAGGTACTCTTATCGGTTAGCACTTGGTCCCACATTATGGAATCCTATGGAACGTTTCACACGTGCACACTTTATCCACCGTCCATCTTTTGACTCGCCAAAAGATGATGGTGATGGTGACCAATATGCAATAACTAAGGAGGATATTGAGAGACTAGAATCTATAATTAAAATGTATGAAGGCACACATGACTTTGGTGCATTTGGTGGTCAGCTAGAGCAAAATGCAAAGAAGAGAAATGACGGCAAGGCTCTCAATACATTACGGACAGTATATAAAGCAGAGCTCGTGAAAGAGCCAAATTATGACTTTGGACGCTATGTTCGAAATGACCGC
The DNA here is from genome assembly GCA_036939855.1 of Cyclotella choctawhatcheeana. NCBI lineage: Eukaryota > Bacillariophyta > Thalassiosirophyceae > Thalassiosirales > Thalassiosiraceae > Cyclotella > Cyclotella choctawhatcheeana. The sequence continues at coordinate 5,368 of JALLPH010000271.1, forward strand.
CAACTTGGATTTGTTGGAGAAGAGGGTAATTATAGAATAGATTTTCTCATACAGGGTGCGTTATACAAAATGGTAAGGAATATGGTGGGAACAGCAATCGAGGTGTGGCTGGGAAGAATGCCTGAAGAGCAATTAATTGAATTGCTGACGATACAAGATGAAGCACAGCAGATGCGCAGGATGGATAATCCATGCAAGCCTGCACCGCCAGAGGGATTGACACTAGAATGTGTCTACTATGATGATGGATTTTGATTCAAACTAAAATTCTTCGCATAGATTTTCATAGCTTATGTTAAAGTTTAAACAGAACTCAGTCTTCTGTACATCTAATTGAGTTCTGCCACTTATTCTAGTGTCTCTTTACATAGTAGCAGGGCCCCATAGCTTGAATAGACTTGAAGTCGGTCGGGCACTGCTTAGCATAGCAAGATAATGCTATCTACATTTCCAGCGGAAAGACGCATTCTTCTTCATCGTCCGTAGCTCGATTTGACGAAGCTGTTGATACCTCACGTACATGTCCAGCGTCATGATGGTCACTCTTGCGCCTCGAATGCATGGAATAGTCATCATGCATTGCACCATCAAGTGCTCTAGTCTCCTCGTAATAATACCCAAAATCACAATCAGTGTCAGCATTGACATTGGCGGCTGAATTGGGCTGACTAGCATGATCAACAGTTTTCCCTTCCGCATCACCAGTAGGAGACACATCGTGCCCCTTCTCTTCCTGGTCATCCTCCAGGACTGGCTTTTGTCTAGATTCCAATACCCCCATCAAACTCTTTCGACTCAACAAATGCGCCTTTTGATGCTGATCACTACTTTGTAAGGAGGCACCCCGCTCTGCCATCCCACGAACTAATCGGGAGTACATAATGATATCACTCTGTTCTGCTTGTATTAGCGAGTTTTCGAATTGGAGCTCGGATGGAGTACGATGGATGTGGTTTTTTGGGAAGGAGATGGGCGCGGAAGCTGTTGGGATTCTGTCATTGGATTTGGAGAGATGCCTTTTGCGATGTGAATGTTTTTGAGGCGATTCAACTGGTAACGAAGGAAAGGGGATGACTAGGTTCGAGGATTTGTCATCGCTTGCTTTGTCCGCGTTTGAATTGTTTGAGGGACTCATTAATAATGATATTCGATAAATGTTTATTTGAGGAGAATCCAAATCAATGATTTCGTGTGAGTAAGAGAACCAGCGAGATTCCGATGAGCAATGATTCAAGCCATAGAACTATCTTCATCTACTGAAAAGACCGCTATAAGAATTAATACTGCTTTGACTTATTCCAGTTTTGTCGACCTACGTTGACATCTGACATCTTGCTGTAGAAGCACCTTTTAGATAATGAAAAAAATGAAGGGGAGGAAGGACTGACGGAGGAGAAAGGAGAAGAAGGAGCCTCCATCCTTTTTTTCAATAGAGGGCAAAATAATATTCTGCCCTCCAATTTTCGCCTTTGACTTTTCAGTGCTTCGCCCCCCAATCCACAAGGTCGTCCTACTAAATATGAGGCTACTTCGCCTTCTCCAACTTTCTTCTTCCTCCAGCCCATCCAGCCTCACACTTTTTTCCAAGAGAAGGAATCGCAGAAGTTCAAGTCCCGAACAATGAGAGTGTCTTTTATCAGCTGGTTTTCCTGGGTTTTCATGACTCTTTCTTCAATGTAAATATGACCCGTACATTTGACTTACTCGAGAGTCCACAGCAAAATTTTTAGCAACAGAAGATCAAGGTCCATCCTGAAATAATCTTGGAGGGTTCCTAAACAGCGCTGACCACCCGAACGTCGCCGCTGTGTGGCCGCCCAGTTTCAATTTACATAAGCCATTTCTCAAAAATCGAAACTGGGTGCCCACGACATGGACCAGGCGGAGTCGATACCTGGTCCATGTCGTGGTCACCCAGTTTCGATTGCGGCCACGACCTCGGCAACAGGTTAAATATTTGAAAATAGGCCTATTTTCTTACATAAGCTTAAGGCTTAAGTAATATTTTTTCAAATCGATGTCAAAAAGTATCCTTTCTCTCATTCCTAAACTCTTCATACTTATCTCGAGTGGCGAGCGGGAGGTGGGAGGTGGGAGCACGCGATTTTAGGTTCAATATCAATAGGAGGGGGTAGTCCCAAAACGTTACTGGGTGCCCACGCAGCGGCAACGTTCTGGGTGGTCAGCGCTGTTTAGGAACCCTCTTAACCTGCAGATATTATTTGGAAACTTACAACTTGGCTAGCTCAGTGATCCACAGAGATGGCTCTAGTATTACATAGGAATAAGTACATGTTACGTAGACGGATACAATCAAAATTCAACTAGCCTGGAGTAGCCTTAAAAGAACAGAGAATGGTACTTCCAAAAAGCAACAATTAGCATTGTTTTGAGCCCACTATTATCCACATAAACTTGTTTTGGGGTCTTACATTTTATTGGATTTGCAAAAACTCCTTGGTACTTGACATCAAAAATTATGTCCAGGTCAAGAGAAAAGTTGAAGAACTTGAAAAAATGTTGCGAAGGCGAAGGAGGGATGAAAATTATCAAGCATCCACCCCAATATTGAGCAGGCTTAGTTCTCAGCATTCACTGCAACTTTTTCAGGCAGACTTTTGCCTGGAGTCCTTCAGTGTCTGTTGAACCACTTCACGCAACAGTTCGCTTGGTCATAGCACCTCTGGTGGAAAATCTGTAAGCTACGGTCTTGCATTGTTTGTGTGTCAGTCCCTTGCCTAAGGTTAATAATTTTATTTGTTAAAAGAGCCTGCAGCCTGAAGAGCGCTGCTTAAAATTTGTGAGCCTTGGTGATGTCAAATGTACAGTTCATTCAAGTTCAAGCTGGTGGGTACTTGTGACAAGTCACAAGTCACGAACAAAAAATTAAACTTCAACTTGGATTGGGGAGAACGAGAGAAAGTGCCAACAGCCAAAGCTACACGTGTAACTGCACATCACGCTGACACCTTGACACTCTCTCTTTTTGACACCCGCCACCCGCCCCCGCCCACGCCTGACCCGACACCACCCCATCCGCCACTCCTTGCGACCTGCGACTAACTGCCGACTGTACTGCCGACCGCTGACCGCTGACTGCTGACGCGACAATCAGATGTGTTGAATCACACAACAGATGATTGATATTATTTGTTGCACGATTGATGATTGGTAAAAAACATGGAAGACGAATCTTCGACACAGGAAAGCTCTGGTTGCTTGAGGAGCTCTCATCTCAAATAAATCAAAGGCAAACAAACACAAAAGACCAACTCTAACCCATAAACCGAGTCCTTCTGAAACTAACCACAACCATGCATTACTCTTCTAGAAATAACAGCAGTCCTGTTGACTCAAGCAAAGTTGTCCGCATTAGAACTGATAATACACCTCGAGATTCAATAATTGTGCAACATTCAAGATCTGCCCACTCGATATCACAGCACGGTGACATTGCTGTATCACGACCATCGGGACCTCCGCTCCATTCCTTACCCATCCGCCTCCCTCGAGCGCATATACATCGCACCCCCTCCGAACTTCAACTAGCTCAAGAACTCCTCAAGGCCGACTACGTCGAACGACAGATGTACGCCCGCCTAGTGCTTGGTATGTCAGCAAACTCTGAGAATTCAAAGAGAATGATGCATCCCTTGACTGCCAAGAGTTTAAGAGGCGTTGTGGATACTCATAATCAAGAGGGCTCAAATGATATCTCTGAAGAGGATGACTGGGAAGTCTGCTATCAAGAGATTGAAAATACACAGTGGACGTCCTCTGTTGATTCGAATGATGATGAAGATGACGACTGCTTATTTCATTTGGAAATGTAAGAAGTCAACTTTGCTCTGAACATGAACAGTCTATCTCGGGCCTTGATCTTTCTTTGCAATGGAGATGTGTACCATACTGCGCAATCGGTACTTGAGGCTATTTTTTGCAAATATGAAATGGCTATCAAGCCATTGAAAATGTACAAAGATAAGAATGTTAATCACTGCTAGCTAAGCTAACTTTCTCTCATAAGAAATTGTATCTTCAAGTGGGTTTCATTGTTAAGTATTTTCTTGGTATCTTACTTTTCATAAACATATGGTAGAAAAGTGTAGGTGTAATGCGCAGCTTAGCAGTGAGAGCTTGTGTTTTGTGGCAAGATTCTCGTATTACTTTTGCTTTTGCAATTATATTAAGATTCAATTCGGTCACTTTCTTTGACTACGAGGGTTTGGGCATGGTTCTAGGATTAATTCAGATGATTCTTCCATCTCATTTGCACCTTTACTTTTGGCTTTGTCGTTACATGGCACCCACACTCAAGGCATACTGATGAAGACCTTCCCACCCTTTTCACCCAAGGCATAAACCGGCAGCTTTTCTTCCTTATTCTGATTAAACAAAAATCCAAGCATTTTACCGCCCTCTTTCTCTACCTGTTCGCCACTACGTAAATTGTAAGTGGCTCCACATAAATCACATTGCAATCTTGCATCACCAGATTCTTTAGGAGGAAGCACCTTACCCTTCGTCAACGGGATCTTACAGGAGGCACAAGATACGGAGAAACAGTAGGTTGTTGTTGCGGATTCATCTTGGTAGTTAACTATGGACACTGCTCCGGTGGGGTTAATATTTTTATCAGTTATGGATGCCACGTTCGTATCAATGACTTTTACAACATTTGTTTCTTTTGGTAGGTCACCGAGAGAGGGAATAGACGTAGCAATCCAGTTGGACTTTTTCGATGGAGCTGTGATGCATTGTGGAGTGTTTGGTATTTATTGTAAAATAAATGAGGAAATGAAAATGGTCAGATAGTGTGAAATTCTTGAATGATCAGGTATAATCACACAGCTGACTTTCAATGAAACAATTAACAACTGAGTTTCTTGCGTGCCACGTCCTTGATATTGAAATGAGCTCAACCAATCATATTACCGCAAATGAAAAATATGCGACATCCACAAGTTTTATTTGAATAATCAACTCACCACCAGAACCTGCACCAGCAATACCCTTGGCATTACCTGAGGAAGGTGGGACATCGAGGCCTCTTCCTCTCTTGGCATTTAAAAATGATCCGTCATTTCTACTAGCGAATGATGGGGAAAATGCTAGTGTTGACGGGAGAGTTAGGAAAAGGATGAGGTGACACTTCATTGCTTTGTCTTCTTCTTCGATGTGTCCAGAGTGAGATGCTGTGTTATGGAGCTACAGTTTCAGACTTCACACGCGGGTTCTGGGAGGAAGCGAAAAAATAAAGCTAGAGGATGATGACCGATGACCGATGATGACGAATGACGATGACAGAGACACAGGAAGTAGGTACCTACCTATCGAAGTAGATAGGTACCCGTACGTACTTCTAATAGGAGTAGGTAACCTTCCCATTGGCATACCAACATACCTGGAGCCATTTATCTCATCATACATTCCAGGAGGTTGCAACTTGCAACGCCAGTAGCAAGGGACAACCGCAGTTTACTCATTAATCAGCCCATGTTCAGTGCAGGTTTTTACGATGACAGATCATCATGTCATCACCTAAGAAATCACAAGTGCTCGATCATCGGCACTTGAGCAACAAATCACAAGCATACTTAGCCGTAAGAACTATTATGAGCAATGGTTGCGGGAGGCTTGGTCAAAAACTGGAGCATCCTTTCTTATCTCTCCTCCTGATTCTATGGGTTACATTAGAATTAGAGATGAAGAATTCATGGTAATAATATCAACATATCTTGGACAGCCAGACCTTATCATCTCTCCTCTTGCAGGTCGATTCTTCCAAAAGAAAGGACAGAGGACAGCAACTTGACCCCCACAGAGCTAATCTAGCCTCTGTCAGCTTGCCGGGAGGAGGCTTAAGAACAATCCACAACAACGTTCAATCACTAACTCAATCCATGATGAAAGTTGCCGAGATCCATTTCTATTCCTAGAAAGAAGCTGACCCGTGGATGACTCACTACATAGATCATATCTCATCTTCACACACGTCCGCACGTAACTCTCCACATGCAATTGTACCCGATATACTTGCACATCAGTATCCAGCAGGAAGACAGAGAATTAACGACGGTGGAGCTTCATTTTGTCAGGTGACGGCGCATTCTTTGAGTTTAAATCTTACCAACCAAACAACACCTGACTTGATCATAACAACAAGGATGAGACAAAACCTGCTGATCGCAGAGCTAAAGAAGTCATTATCCAGTACAGTAATAAGTTCAAAAAACTTGACAAACAATACACTGCTGACATTGTAGGAAATGGAGATAATGAAGAGATAGTAGGTCCATTTGAATCAGCACAAAAGAGACCCATTGGAGGACAGGTGATACCTCTTGTTGTCAGGCCATTTGAAGAAGTTAATAAAGACTTTGAGAAAGTTTTGAAAACTCTTTCTCGTCTGGCAGCCGCTGGTGAAGATGGGATGTCGATTTCTCCACTCCTTCTTAACACTGATAGAAAGGGAGGAGCATTTATTATAATGCTTCAACAATTTATGAGAGCACTAGGAGTCATGGTTGTAGGAGGAATGGCTAATTGCAAACTGTCAAGATTGCGCTATGTTCAAACAACAGCAGAGAAGGCAAAGTTTACAGCTTAAGACAACCATAGTAATAATAGATGGAAAGCTGGGCAGCAGAGGAGTAGCAGCTGGGATATGCAACATATGAACAATTCTGTAATGGAAACAACTTATACCTAGAAACTCATGACTTTACTTGGTGTGGTAGGAGGAGTATCGTGGTAAGGTACTTCATTACCTCGAATGTGTAACATAAGAAAAGGGGTCGTACAGATGGTAGGTGTATTACTCTATTCACTATTCATTCTGTAATACATAGCATCAAAAGAGATTCAATCTCTAGTCACTTTTGCTGGATCCAAATTTATTTCTCTAAGAACATCACGCATTGCCTCGTATTTTTCTAGCTTAGACTCATCATGTATCATATGCAATATATTTGTTACTGCTCCTTCCACAAAAAACGTCAACACTGCTGAATCTCTCGCCAATATTCTCGAACCAACAGCTCTTTCGACGCATAATTGTTGCCTAACCCTTGCCCCGTATCTTGAATACAAAATGGAGTATGTCATAGTTCCGCAAAAGGATGCCAGTAGTGCCTTGACTAAACCAGGGTAATCTAGTGCATATTTAATAGTACGGTAGGCCAATGGAAGTGCACCAAAACCTATCAAAGAGACGTAAATGATTGAGGAGGCTGTATTGTGTTTGAGTTTGTAGGGAAGTTGTGGAGTCTTGAGTATGAGAGGAGGCAAGGCCAGTAACCGATATTCGGGTTGAATATGCTGTAACAAACACAGTTTTCCTTGGTGTACAACTAATAGATCTTCGCATTGTTGTGATATTCCTTTCGAGCTGGATTCTGTGCATAACTGTCCTTTTGATTCATCGTTAGATGAATTATCCTCTATTTGTAACTTCGATGGTATGATTTGCATAACCACTTTATGCAACATCCTAACAACACCGTTGTCAATGAAGAAATCCATCCAAGCTTCTTTCTTTCTGTTCAAATAAGCGTCCAGGCGACTTTCTAAATTTCGATACAAGGTGAAGTCTTCTTCTCGGAACGGTGGGAACCTGGAGTTGAAGATGTCGCCGCTGGATGTCATTTCTGGGTGTGTTCTAATATTCGTAGTACGAGAGTAAACCGTATATCTGTTCATTAGTTGACCACGTTGCACTGCAACGACCCCTTCAGCTAGAGGGATGGGGCACTGAATTTTAGACAGTTTCGTAAACCCATTCAGCGTGGCAAATTTGTCCAATACGTCGCGCATGTTGTTGCCATTATGTTTGGTTGACAATGATTTCTGTAGGATTTCAATGCAGAACAGTTCAGGATACTTCTCAGACAGTATTTTCCTGAGTGCACCATGAGTGATGGATCGATGGGAATTCATCGTTGCTCTGAATGGGTTGTATCTAACTATCCTCACTCCTGCCTTCAGCCGGTGGGGTCGATGATGAATGATGATTGATGATTGTTGTGAGTTGTGAGGTGCGAGGTGCGGGTGCGAGGTGCGGGTGCGAGGTACAGGACAGAGGACTACATCTACTATCTACATACCATAGACTGAAAACTGAAAAGGGACTGACAACTGACTGACTGACTGATGACTGACTCATGCAACAACTCAACAACCGACATCAAACATCAAACCATGTCTGCCGAATAGAAAAAAAGTCAGCCTACACTGAAGTAGAGTACTTAAGATCTTAAGATGACTGAGCTGCGCTATCGTCGGAGCAGCAGCATCCCCCAACTCAAGCACTCCTCAACGGCAGATTTCTGCAATGACGATGGTTCTAATCCTCGTGACGATGAAGTAAATCCTCTACTATTGCATGGAAATATGACAAACTTTTTCCGATTCAATTCCTTATTCTACACCTCCACACAATGGCGCAACGACCAAATGATGATGCACAACGAGAAGGAATCGAATATCATTGAACATTTTGGATCAGAGGTGGCTTTTTCATCTCAATTTCACTACACTGTAAGTTTGATATCATACGCTTAAAACTACCTCTATGTTCGAGATGAAGAATTGATACTTTATCAAACTTTATCGACATTTAGACTTGTGAACTGGATCCATATCGATTTACTGGTGATGTCGAAATGGATGAATTGTTGGACTACTTGTCAACTTCGAAACAGGGAGGTTGTGGGGCCTTTGATGATGTGATACGGTTTTGTGAGGAGCAATATGTGATTCAACAAGCAGCAGGGGAATGCAATCATGTACAGGATACAAATATACAGCACCCACCAGCTGTCAAATTCTACCAACACTATCACCAAATCCCTCCATGGGTCGATTGGTCTCAGATACAGCGAGGCATAAACATCTTCTTAGCTTACCTTCCTGCCTCGGGATGTGCTTTATACTACAGATCTTTAGTCGGTGGATTTAGTATTCCTAAGATTGTAGAAGTCTTGATTGCTACCCGTTATTTGGTTCCTGCTTCTATGCGACGTGGCGTTAATGGTGAAGTATTAAATAACGGTGTTCGAAATGAATCCAGCAGTGATGATAGAAAGCGAACATTTGAAAGATTATTGGACACGGGTGGTTTCATGGCATGCTGTTTTGCGCCTACAGATCCAGAAGCTGTTCCGGCAGCATCTTTGCGACCAGGAGGCAAAGGGTGGAAGGCCGCTTTACATGTCCGAGTACTTCACGCCAAAGTAAGAAGATCTTTGCTTAAATCAAATTCATGGGATATGAAAAATGGAGTGCCAATCAATCAGGAAGATTTGGCAGCAACTTTATTAGCATTTTCTGTAAATGTCCTGCTTGGTATTGAATTCGTTGCTGGGAGGCCTCTGAGTGAGAGTGATCAACGTGATTATTTGGCATTATGGAGGTATCTCGGATGGCTTTTGGGTGTTGATACTCCGGAAGAAGTTGTTGAAAGAACAAGACTGGAAGGTCGGCTTAAAAGCTCCAACCCTAATATGGAAACACTGTATCCGCTTGATCCGTGTGGACCATACAAATTCTTGGATGGACAGCAATCATGTTATGGTGATTCCATTATTCATTCCCATGCCACGCTGGAATCAATGATACTACACCTCCTGCATCCTACTAAAGAGTCATGTCAACTTGTACACCACTTACTAAGTTTCAATGGGAAAGTCCGCTTCAGATCAGAGATGTGCCGTCAGTTCTTAGGCCAACCATTGTCTGACAGTCTTGGTATTCCCAACTGTACCGATGCCATGATTGCACTCATGGTTTACTTCTTTTTAATGACTATAAGGTGTTATACCAACTTGGCAATGACTTTTCCATGGTTGAGGCAGACGATGATAAGGTGGCATGGGGCTTTGCAGAAGAGGTTTTTGGTGATATGGGAAGTAAATCATAACAAGAGAGTGGGTGCTGCTGTGGGAGAGAAGAAATCATGTCCATTTTCAATGCTCATGCCTCCTGCTGGTGGAGCATTTTAGCTGTGCCTGCTACCATAACATTTGAGCTCTATCTTATTCATTTAATCAATATTTCAAGGTTTCGATCTAGCGACGTATGCCCTAGCCTCGTCCTTCACGCGCTCTTGTGTCTCCTCGTTACCATGCTCATCTTCCATACGGTACCATTTCTTAAATAAACTCTTCATCTGTTTGTCACTGAACTTAAACTTGCGATCTTGAGAAACAGGATTAACCACACTATCAAACAAAGCCCGAGCCTTAGTTATGTCACCATTCTTAATTTCTTTGTCAATGTTGACGAACAGCAAATCCATTCGCTTCGGATGATTCAGCAACAGAGCACTAAAAATAGTACGGCCTCGTTCAGGGCTTCCTAGTTCAAATTCAAATCCAGCAAATTTGGTCATTGTCTCGATGTGCTTATACTTAGGTAGACTTTGATGTGAACGCTTCAGAAGATCGTGCGCTTCTTCGTGACGTGAGGACTTGAGCAAATATCGAAAGTGAGCAATCCAGACAGTCTTTTTACTCTTGAATTTTTTACACATCTTCGCAAAAAAGTCGTCAGCACGTCGGGTGGCGGTCTGATCATTGCTTCCAGTAGCCCCAGCAGCTGCATCTACTTCTTTCTCTAGTAGTTCACACACTCGAAGATACACTATTCATCACAGAAGAAAATGTAAGAGGAGAGGAACAATACTCAGTCAAATTATGTAAATATGAACCAGCTTACCTTGCTTGGGGTTGTTGTGCTGACATGCACGATCTACTGTTTCTTGTAATGATGCATCGGTGCCAAATTTCAATTCAAGTGTCAGAAGAGCAGTCCATACATTAAGCTTTGATGAAAGAGTTGAGAGTAGACCGTGAGGGTAATCTTTGTGGTATCAAGCACAATAGTGTATATTTGGCTGACCTTTTCACCTTCTTCCCGAAATTCTATCCTTTCAAATGCACGATTAGCAACACTGCGAGCACTCGCAATGTCAGCTAATGATAGATGGAAGGCCATATATTTCATCCAAGTCTCAGAACTGTTTGGACTGCTTGCAACAAGGCGCTCAAAGTCAGCTGCAGTCTCAGGGTTATCGTCTGCTGTTCCATCAGCAAGAGCCACTTCCCGTTTAGAGATTTCTTCTTCTTCCTTTCGTCTAGCAGCTGCCTTCTTCCTGGATTTATGTGAACTTTGAAAAGCAACATCGGCATCTTCACTTTCGTCGTCACTTGAATCGCTACTGCTATCATCATCTGATGATTCGTTCGCTAACTTTGCATTCCAATCGAATCCAACATTAGTATCCATAGCCTCAGTGAGAGGATTGCCGGGCTCATCCTCGCTTTCGCTTTCACTTTCACGTTCCTCTGCTTCGCTTCCACTTTCACTGCTGCTATCCGAATCCTCCTTCATATCAGCTTCCGCCATCTTATCCGCCATTTTTGATACAAAATTTTCATCATCAGAATCAATAGAATGATCTTCTCCTTCGTCCGATTCATTTTCAGATGACATGGCAAAGGTCTTTTCTTTCGTTTCTTCCTCATCCGAATCCTCTTCATCTGAGTCGCTATCGTCAACAAAATTGCTTGCTTTAAGACTGAAACCCAATCGCGACTTGTCCTCCTGGCATTTGATAATGCTGCAAATGATATATAAGTAACATTTTGATATTAGCAAGGGAGCATGAACAATGCATAAAATAACATAAAAGTTAAACATGACTTACAGCAACTTTACCATATCTCCTGGATTATATAGATCAAACAGATTCTTGACGTATGTGTCGCTGCATTCTGATACATGAGCTAGTCCACTAATGTCACTATTGTCAATTCGTACGAACACGCCATATGATTCTACTCGAGTCACAACACCGGTGTACTTAGAATTCAGTTCAATGTCATCCAAAGTGAGTCTCTTTCCACTAGTGAGTAGCACCGATTCGCGCATATCAAGATCAATCATTGCAGTTATGTTGCTCTTCTTGTTGGGCTCCAGTTTTTTTACAGACTTCACCTTACCAACCACCAGCCTTCCGGGAGGAAACAACTCATCAGGACGTGGTATGAATTCATCACTCAATTCTTTGAGGATGACTCTACTTTCCACTGATCGTGACAGACGCACAAAACATCCAACCTTTGTTGTAGACACCACAAATCCATGTACGGATTCCCCTTCAACGGGAATAGAGTCATTGCTCAGGTCTCCATTTACACGGCGTGAATCTCTCAAACTTAGCTCCATTATCTGATTCTTGTTTTTGACGTTGCCGAGGACACAGCATTTCACGTATTTCCCATCACAATACTCCGATTCTTCCCCCCTACAAATCGTGTCACGTCAAAACAAGAAAACACAAAAGGTCAGAAATTTATTCGTTGAATATAATGTGATCAAGACTTCATTGTGACACATCTTAGCAATGTATGATATGCCTCTTCACACTCTTGATTGATGCTATATGCACATTGTGAACATAATCACGTTTCACAGCTGGACATCAACAGTGTAGCCGTTCCACTATGCAAAACAAAAAAATCTCCGCTGCACTAAATGTCCCTTACCTAACATTTACGTCACACTCCTCTTCTTCGTTATCATGATCAGAGTCGGAGACCACAATCCGATGTTGATCCTCTTTACTTTTGGCACTACCCTTTTCCCGGTTGGCCGGTTCGTTTCCAAGAGGCATATTGACCCACTCTTCAACATCTGCAAGCTCAGTAATGTCACAGCGTCCAATGAAACCTCCTCTCAGATTCAGCATCAGAGATGGAGGGCCCAGCATGCGGGTTTTCTTGCTAATACAACCAACTATGATATCTCCTCTTTTGGGTTTCGAGGCTTTTGATACAAGTACGTTAGACTCGGTTGTGTTAGGACTGGAAGCTAGCAGTATAGAGAGCTCAATCACGTGGTCGCCATGATGATCTTGCATTCGATTTGTTTGGGCGGTCATAGTGGACACTTTTGTATTTGTCACGCAAGCAGAAATCCTTGATCCTACAATAAAATGATTTGCTAAATCATTCAATACATCAGGATCATTGGACACTTCCAATGAAGGAATAAAGCCGGCTATTCCTGGGCAAAGTTGAACCCAAATTCCATGATGAAGTGACGAGCTGGAGATTGATGTAATTATTACTGAGACTACTGATCCGGGAGGAAGATGGGTAGGGTGGGTGACAATAGCAGAAGGCGGCACAGAATCAGCCTTGCGATTTGACATTTCAATGTAGTTGATCCCATCTCTGATATCGACAGCTAGGCAACGGACATCCTTGAGAACGTCCCCAACTTTCCATCTGAATTAAGTGAATACACAGAATAATATAAGCTGAGTGCCGTATTGGTCTCGAGATTAATTATACATACAGTTCAGTGCACTTACTTATAGAAGGGGTGATCCTTGCTAATTTTCATAGCCTCTCTGGTCTGTTTTTCCTTCTTGGACAATTTGTGACTTACTGAAACAGAATCTGCCATTGTCACATGGATCCTAGCGCGTGACTTAGCCTCACCAGACTTGCCTATGATGTAGACGTTTGCACGAGCAAAATTGATATCAGAAACCTTAACATCAACAACATCATCCACCTGAACCATATCATTTGACTTGACGGTCCTGGATTCAACTTTCTCCTTCTTCTTTTGAACAATTTCGGTCTCCTTTACCCTTTTCAACAAAATTTTAGGGGGTGAAGAAGTAATATCGAGTGCAGTCACCTTGCAGAGGATTGTATCATGAAGCCTCTCATTCAAACCTTTCTTCAACTTTGGAATGAGTCCAGTGAGACCATCGAGGAACCTAACAAACGCTCCAAAACGATCATCAATGCGGCACACAAAACCTCTGACATACTCTCCCATGAATAAATTCGACTTAGGAGATGGGCATGAGATGATTCCTTCTCCACCAGCCAATTTATTCTTCAAAGTGCTTATCAATGATGGTCGCAGGCTAATGATTGGCAATGTATCAACTCCTTTCGGTACAGAGAGAATGAAACCTTCGGCATCAATCTTCTTCCCGACAGTCAAATATTTTGCAGCGATGTTATCAAGCTCGATGGGAGGATTTGAAAGCTCATCTCCGTATGAATCCAATAAATGATCATAAGGAAGTTTAAAGTCAACTGAATCCCCACCGTGCGACATGTCAGAGAAGAATTTAGACTTGACATTAACCACAGCATAGCCAGAAAGAAACCTTCCATCGTCTCTTTTGAGACAATTAACCATCTGCAAAACCTTGATTCTTTTTGCTTCCAGTACTGATCCAGCAACGAAGGGTACTGATCCGGATGGATTCTTTGGACCATCCACTGTGTTATGCACCACGACACTCTTTCCATTCACCACTGTCTTTAAGCTTAATGTCAAATGATAATAGTACAAATTTGCCTCCTCCTCCTTCTCCTCATTAGAAATATTTCGGTTGCGACGTCTCTGACAGTCCACAACCCGCGCAGCTACGACATCACCCAGGGCATAGTTCAGCCTAGGATCCTCCACTCCCAACTCAGCAGCCAAGCTACGAGAAGACACCCGTCCGTGAACATTGTTGTAGAATGTGACAGTGATCCCGTTCTCGTCTACTCGTGAGATGAAGCCGGCAGCCACTCTTCCGATTTCCATAGTGTAATCCACAATCGGATTCTCCACGTCTGTTGACAACAATGTTTTCTTTGCGGTTAGGACACATTGCTTCGTAACAGGATCACAGGTCAAACAACGCACATCCACTAAGCTGCCCTCCTTGTACTTTGCCGAACGAATCTTTTGACGATAACCAGCCAACACCATATCACCACCGGTGTCCAAATTACCATGAGAGGCCTTATCGAATAAATGCGATGCGGGAATGATACCTTTGGTGCCAACGCCTAAGTCAACCAATACTCCTCCTCCATCAAACATTTGAATGACTGGGACGTTACGATAGATTGCTCCTGGTGAAATATCTTCATGGGTTAGGACATGTGCGTCTACAATTGATTTGGCTGTGGCACATGATGCGATGCCATCAATCAAATGAGATGTAGATAGTATACGGAGCGCCTTAATCTTGGTGTTGAGTGAAAAGTGGCGTGCAAATAATGCTTCGGGGGTACGGTTCAATGAAGATTTTTTGCCCTTTTTCGACTTCTCCTCATCCTTGCAATCAATAGATTTGGAAATGTGAACGTAGGCAGTAGGTACTCTTGAAGCCTCCTTATATTCTGGGATACTATAAAGGTTGTTTGATAAATCCTTGTCTAATTGTAGAATATGATCGTTGATTTCTTCTTCATCACCCTCTGTGCCTGGCAGTGCTAACAAAGCTCCAACACCAGGATCTACACGAATTACGTGAGAATTTTCAATAATGGTGCCTGTTTTATAAGGAAATGATGCATATTCTCCACAGAGGGCGAGGATATGAGGATTCAGTGAGAAGCGAATGATTTTGGTAGCTGTATCCACTGCTATGATACGTGCAATGAACTAAATTATAATTTTGATGTGAGTTCTATTTCGGTAGATGATCATGTTGCCATGAAACAAAGAACAGTCCCACAACTTACCTTCGCGTGCCTTCCCCGAAAAATACCCTTCCACCACATTCCTTCCCCTTTTTCGCCACTATGACCACCCAAATGATCCTCGTCAATACTTCCTCTATACAATCCACCCATGAAGTTTACACAAATTCCATTCTTGGCATGTTGTTCTACCTTAACTTCCGTCAACATTCCCGGTTGTAAACTAGACAGTGTTGGTGTAATATTGTCGGCAAGGCGGATTCGAGCCAGAGTATTTACCGATGGAAGTGATAGTTGCATGATCGGCCCATTCTGACTTTTGGGTGATAATGCAAAATCGTAGGTTCTTCCTGGATTGATCATCTTTTTGTTACTGGATGAAGACTTGGCGTCATTGTCAACGTCCATCATATTTTCCGTAATTTCATAGTCATCTTCTATTGCATCAAACTTAAGAAAAGCATTTTTACCACTGCCAACATCAACAAGACAGCCGTGGTCTTCAACACTGACGATTTGTCCTCTAATAGTAACACATATCTCATCCTCTGAACTCTTGCCTTTACCTGATGTAAAGTCCTCTAATCGAAAACCAGCATTGACATCCTTTGGCAATGGGGAGAGCTCTATCCTACGTTTTTTGCCACCCTTGACATCAGTTGTGGTGGTGGAGAGTATGGTAAATGCCATGATGGTATTGGACGCTGGAAGGACTTGGGTTAATGGTGGTCCATTCTAAAGTATGCGTTTGAGTGCAACGTGATATTTTGATATCTGGGTGAGTATTGAACCAATTCATTGATAACTTCCAGGATGTACAAATCACATCACACATCACTTCGACGATACATTTAAGGATAACGTACCTCCTCCCTCCTAACAAATCCCATCAACATAGTAGGCAAACTAATCACACCATATTCTTCATGCACCTCTCGGATGACTCCCAATACCTTGATGCCTTTCGCTAATTTTCCAAATGTTAATAATTCAATCTTAGCAGGAGTAGTCACTTTACCACCCGATGTCGTGGGAGGAAGGACAGCACCTCCTCCTAATGGTAGGGCAGAGATGGTTTTGTTTACTGGCTGTACTTTGGGCTTTTTAGTCTTCCTGGGGGCAGGGGGTTCGATGGATCCGAATAGAAAGTCCTTTTGGGTTGGTGCTGTAACTGCATCATCATTGGTAGATCCTGGTGTGGTGCTGGTGGATTTGCGCTTGCCTCGCGGAAAGGCTTGATCTGTCATGGTTGAATGTTTGCTTTGGATAACTGTGTGTTTGTTTCGGAATGATAAAACTGAGTGTTTGTTTTGGTTGGTTTTGGAACTGGCAACTGTTGGAAGATGGAAGTTGGAAGAGTTTTGTTCGTTGGATAGCGCCTGGCCGTCTCCCTGAGACCTGAAACCTGAAACCTGAAACCTGTCACCAAAACTTTTTGTGTGTGGTAGTTATGGTATCTTCTATCTACAGCATCCCCAGTGACAGTTTGTCACCTCGCACTTTAGGAACTCCAGAAAACATGCCCCAGATTCTGGCCAATTTTGGCCATTTATTGACTCCGCAGCTATTATTGGACAATCTCTCGTGCAAGTATTTGCTTACAATATGTTGGTTTCAGTTCAAAATCTACTGAGACATATATTATTTGGTTTCAGTTCAAATCCTGCTGTTGCTGTACAAAAAGTTAGGTTTTTTACAACTAGCAACTATATTGATAGTGAGAGAGTTAAATAAATGCCAGTATAGTAAATTTTATTTTTCCGCACCACAACTTATGAACAACCCTCATTAACTATTTATCTCTTCTGTGCTGGGTAGTATGAGCAATTGTTACCTATGCCCTATGCTATGGTATATGGGAAATGAGCACATCGCCATTTTGAGTAAAGACTAAGAAACATTTTGGTAAGTTGTGCAACCATGTAAGTAGAATTAACTTGGAGCCCTCTCAGGTCGAATTACTCACCAATTTTGGAGGGCACAGAATCTAACCTACACATCACACACACCACCCCTTTGATCAAAAAAATGATAAGACGCAACCAGAGTTCATTCAGAAAATCAATTGAAGTATGAGTTTTTGTTCCGGTCTTTGGAGTTTCACTTACTTTCGCCGTGTAAAATAGAAATCAAAAGACCGGACGAAATTGTTACAAATCACGTTTCTCCGCCGCGTTCATTCGGTGAAAGCCTACCCGTCGCTCCATAACCACAAAACTTTATCCCCACCTTCAACACAATTCCCACCATCACCTCTCCCTAGCTTCCCGCGGTCGAATTTGCAGTTTGTGGTGAGTGCCAGCACTGCATTTCAGCGTTCAAATTTGAAACATTTGCATAAATGTCAACTCACATAACTTCCACTAATTCTCTCCACTATTGGAGGCTGCTTCGCCCCATAACATTCTCCGCATCAACATAATGGATGAGGAGAGAGGGGAAGGCGCCTGTTGTGTTAGTTGCTTGTCTCTTCAAACATCAAATGGCCTAGCCCACAATGAGATTTGAGATTACTACAAATTGCAGATCTTTTGCAACGCTTCATTATGAGTGTATTGAATGCAGAAACATGGGTGAGATTGGAATTCAATGTCCATAACAGTCTCCACAAGCCACCGT
>JALLPH010000272.1:0-23482 GCA_036939855.1 Cyclotella choctawhatcheeana
GCTAGCTTGAAGTTTTACCTATGTAGGTACCTAGTAGGTAGTAGGTACGTATCTAGGGCACCCCATCATCTCAAATTCGATGACAACCATGGCACTACGCTGCTATGACGTCTTTGCTAAACCCCTCGAGGGCACACGCCAACGCTCCATATCCGGCGGACTTATCACCATCCTGGCCTCCAGCGCTGCAGCAGTCCTCTTCCTCTCTCAACTCTTCCTCTACTTAAAAATACAACCACGGCACTCCATGCACCTCGCCGACTCGGTCCCATCCATGCTTTTCGATCCACACCACCAACACGAGAATCCAAAATTCAGTCTAGCGAGTAATTTGATTAAGTTACGGATGCATGTGACTTTCCCTCATTTGCCATGTGGATCGTTGGATTATGCACAAGATGGAATATCGGAGTCACAAGGATTATTTCAGCATTATCATTCCAAGCCCTATACATTTACTCTTCGAATTCCTACCGTAGAAGAATATCGCTTGTCAGTCGCGGGTGGCTATTCCGAGCAGAATATAAATACATTACGGAATAATGGATGCACAATGGTAGGAACAATCATCACTCCACGAGTGGGTAGTATACTTAGTGTGACAATATCTTCCGATGCTTGGACTCGAGCAACTTCTAGGATGGTATTTGATAATATGGGCAATGCCATATTTGATGGGAGCTTGCCTAACATGACACATTATATACATGATATTACCTTTGGTGATCCTTTCCCACTTGGTACAAATCCTTTACGGAATGTACATCATGTGATTGATAACGAGTCAGGGGTCGCTCTGGCGAAAGTGGCTGTGAAATTGGTGCATACTACGTATCAGCGAACATTTTCAGCACCAAAAGAATCATACCAGGCAAGCGTTGTCAAGTATATCATCCAGCCAGAGGTTTTGGCCGAGCAGCAATCTACACTTTTGCCAGGGTTAATGATGATGTATGACTTCACACCATTGGCAGTGAGACATTTAGAGACTCGCGAGAACTGGTTGGTGTTCTTAAGTTCTCTGGTTAGTATTATTGGCGGTGTGTTTGTGACTGTTGGGTTGGTTACTGGGTGTTTGATTGATTCTGCGAAGGCTGTGGCTAAAAAAATTGATTAGGTTGGTAGGTCTACACAAACGATAAAGGGGTGTGGTCAAATTTCGAAACATTTATTCTAAATGGAGCAAGTTCATAGACCCAAACAGACATGCGTGGTGTGTTAGACTTGACATATTTGGTCATTCAAGGAGTACCGGCAGCACTGAATGAGAACGCAGTTGATATTACCGGTGCCAAGGATAAAAATATGCTGAACAGGAATGCACCAACATACAGAGATAACTCTGCATTGCTTTAAATCCTGTTATCAGGTCAATTTTTGTTTTTGTAATGGGTAATGGCTCCATGAGTGGGTCTCTGTGCAATCACACTCGTAATCAGTTAAGATGGCATCTAATAGATACGAATTAAGTCATCTCTGGCATTTGCTCAGGTCAATGCAAAGTTATGGGACCCAGAGCAGAAATAGCGGACAAAGTTTCTCTTCTTACCCGTTAATGTTCATGTGCCCTTAACATTCACTCATCTCAACCTACTTGTACATAAACAATGCGTCTTTATAACATAGACAACTCAACCCACTCTCAAATGTAATCTTTACTAACATACACATAATCATCATATCTATCGCACGGGGATCCTATTGCTTGTACTGGATGTTTTCGCCATTACACGACCATTTTCTATTTACCACAAGCCACCCACTTCTTTATAGTCCCCTTAATAGCAGCACCCGTCTCAGCTAAAGTTTCCCGAACAGCCTCCTTCTCGTCCGGACCAAATTTCTTCAACGTATCTATAATCTGCCTGAAACTAGTTTTTGCATCCGTAACTACATCCGTAACAATTTCGTCCTCGGACCCTAATGCTCCGCATAACATGACATTGGAATGACGACTTTTTCTCCGTGGTCGTACGTCGTAGATCGAACTCTCTTCTGTTTCAGGGGTGGCAGTCGATGTGGAAATACTCAAGGTTTGGAAAGATTGTGTATCGTAACTATCAAGTAGCAAATCTGAATGTCTCGGCATGGGGTATTTTATTGTCTTGGAACGGACTGATTTGGATTTACGTGTTTTGGATTTGTCCGCGGTGAACATGCCAGGATGGGTGGGGTCTTGGCGATGTCTGTCTCGACTTTTGCGAGGTGATTGTCGAGGATCTGTTGTTCGAGGCATTCGGGTCGATTGACGTGGTGTCCCAGTTTGAGTTTGATTCGTTCGATGTTTTGGGGAGCGCCGGGGCGATGGTTCTGTAATTAGATTGTTTAGCAAATACACGAATTAAATGAGATCCGTGACTGTTGTGTTATATTATGTCAAATGTCAAATATATAAGAAAGGGCATGCTTACTCTTGATCTCTGCCTCTATTCCTTCACAAGTACTTCTGTCGGACATCTTATCGGTCGATCTGTAAGTTTGTTATTAGTGGAAGCTGTCGGGAAATAGGTTCTACAACCTGATCCTGAGTTTGACGGGATGCATTGATGCATGCCATCAAAAGTTGATAAAAGCTGTTGACAAAAGCTGTTGACGGATAAGGCGGGACAATTTCGGACAAGATTGGCATCAGACCACATAAGTTTCAAAATCAAAAAGAAGGCTTAGATAATAGAACAGTCTTTTGTCAAACCTTCTTATTTCTTCGATTTGATGGATTTACTTCTGCCAAAGGTTAGTTTCCCAATGCCGCTGCTTGATTCGTCGATATCTTTTTGACATAATGCATTTAAAATCATTACTGATTCCTTTGCTGCTTCAACGGTCAATTTAAATCCTCAACTGATGCCAATCTGAGAGGTGCTGTCGAGTGTGAGTGTGAGTGATAGTGATCGATAGTGATTGATTGATCAGAAGAGTCAAGTTTATTATCATCAAATCGATTGTGAAGTAGAATCGCTTGCCTTGGGACAATATAGCAAACCATAATGCCACTCTCAGAAAACTTAATGCTCGACGACGATGCCTCAGTCCAAACAAAAAACACTCAACTGACCTCCGCCACAGCGTCCTCCCGTCGCACAGTCCGCTCGGCGGCCAACAAACGCAAAAAACTCGCTGCCGATCGTCGTCTCTTCATCCGTGATATATTCGCGAATCTATTCGACCTGGCTGGCGATTGGGCCTTTTTTTACATCATGTTCACTCGTGACTTTGACGGCGACGGAGAAGCCGATCAATTCGCACCCGCCGGAACGGAATTGCGATTGTTTATCCACGCGGTCTTTGCCTTCTCCATATTGAGCAGTACATTGGTAGGATGGTATCTAACAACTTTCCTCTTCAAGAATTCGACAACGTGCTGTAATTGCAACGCCCAAAGAATATTACTGGCGGCTATCGTATTGGAAGATATTCCACAGATACTGTTTACGTTATATATGGAACAATATTTAATTGGGGAATTATCAGCGGTGGGGATGTTGAATATTTGTAGTTCGGTGAATGGGATGGTGAATAGGTTGACGGCGAGTTATGATGGGAAGGAGGATGTTTTCGTGATTATAGATTCGTACAAAGAGATGCCATAAATAGAAAACATACACTGAGATGGCAACTTATGAGGCAGTAGAAGTTGCAATACATGATATATATGGAAAAAGATTAGTGGAATTTGAGATTCTGTTGAATGCAAAACCATGAATACTGTAAATATGTCAGTGGCCGGAGATCTATGTTAAAAGTAGATGCTGCCAAGGCAGCTTATTGAAGGATCTAAACATTCCAGTTGCATAGACAGTTACTATAAAAGCAAAGTTAAGTAATGCAAATACCTAAACTAACTTCTGGTTGTATTAGTATGTCCGAAGAACTATGATTTGAACAATCACATTGGATACGGTGTGCATGAAGAACACCCAGATAAGACGGTCACTTCGCAAAAGCAAAATCAAGAATCCCAGATATAAAAATATTTATTACTCATGAAATATTTATAATCATCTATGAAAACATGACTGTGTCTTGTTTCTGTTGCTCTTTCTCTTTGGCAGCAGCATAAGCCATTGTAATCAATGAAGCAGCACCTTCACCAGCAGCATTAACAAGCTCTGTAAAAATGCCATTTTGTTCTAGCAATTCTGTAGGCGGCCCAAACTCAGCTGCCTTTCCATCTTTCATTACCAATACTACATCGTAATCCATTATTGTTTCCAGCCTATGAGCAATGGTTATCAACGTGGTTTCATTGAACCGTGTACGTAACATCTTTTGGATGAAACTGTCTGTCTCGCCATCGATATTGGCTGTAAGCGGGGGAAATAAACCTTAGTACTGCAACGAAGGCACAGCATTAATTGGTGTGTAGTTCACTTACCAGTTGCTTCATCCATCACTAAGAGTTTAGGTCGTGCCAACATTGCACGGGCTAATACCAATAGAGAACGTTCTCCGACAGAGTAGTTCGCACCGCCTTCTTCTACATGTGTGTCTAAAAAATCCTTACCCTTGCCACGACCAAGCATCCGTACTGAAACGAGGGCATCAAGCAACTGATCATCGGAGCAAGCGTTGAATGGATCGAGACATTCTCTTATTGTACCCGCTAAGAGGACTGGGTTTTGTGGAATGATAGCCATACCATTAGGCCGTCCTCTTACATCTGACAGACCAAGAGTTGATAAATCAACACCATCTACCAATATTGCTCCCGTATCTATATCAACAAGCCGAAACATTGCAACAGAGATGCTGCTTTTGCCGGCTCCTGTTCGTCCGACTACTCCACAATGCTGTCCTGATTTGACACGGAACGATAACCCATCAAGTGCAGGCGGTAACAATGGTCTATATCGCATTTGAACCCCCCGAAACTCTAATTCTCCTTTTGATGGCCACGAAGTATCAGAATCGTCTATTGTTCTATCAAAATTCTGTTCTTGCGGGGTTTCCTCTGACATAGTTTTGATTCGTTCAATAGCTGTAATTGCACCTTCGGTTTCGGCTGCATTGTCCATAAAGAAACTGAGCGATACCGTGAGACTAGAAGACCATCGTATAAGTAGAGCTACTAGTCCTGCACTCAATCCAAACGCGTCATTGAATATTATAACCAACAATGATGCAACAAAGACTATAGTGGCGCCAAGGAGCTCGACCCTAACACCAAGCCTGAAAATTGAGACACGGAAAGATTGTTAAGTTAGAACGGAAATACGAAATACATATTATATCATCCTAAAACATCAATATGACTTGCCATCGCTGTGCACTGATGAAGTTCAACTGGGCTGAGACATTCTTGTCAATGAAAGCGTGAAAGCGTCTGGTGAAAGTGTCTTCTTTCTGAAAAGAACGTATCGTAGCACTTCCATCAATCCCTTCAGCCAACATAGCTTGTAAAGGTGATCTTGACAATGCATCTATTCGCTGTAAATCAGCTCCAGACTTTCGGTATCTTCTTTGAATTACATAATAAGAAGCACTGACTGGGATCATTGCCAGTAGCATCCAGGGGAGAATTGACACCATTACAATGATACCCGTTAAAAGCCAACTCAAGGATATTAACGACATACTCATTGTCCAAATCAATGTGATGTCAAGGATTTCAATGTCATACGCGAATCTTCAAAACCAGGCAAGCAGAATGTTCTAACATGAGTCACTATTTGACAAACAAAACGTCTTACGAAGAAGAACATACAAACATACCTATTTAATAGACGGCCCATCGGTGTTGTTTCAAAAAATAACATCGGTGCATGGAGAACAGATTCAGTCATATTGGAGAATGAGTTTCTCGAGCACTTCATACCACCATGAACAATCCAAACGGTCCTTAAGAATGCACATATGAAACCGAGTATCATAAAAATCGAGTAAACGATCAGATAGTTATGCTGTGCTTGGATGCCATCACTCTGCGGCGGGAACTCAATACCGAGGAAAGTTATAGGCTCGTAGGCAGCTTGTGTCCAGCGAGCCATCCACCATTCTGTTCCAAAGTAAAACAGCTTCTCCAAAGCAAAGAGAGTTAGTATCCCTGCCGTAAATATAAAGCCCCCGGCCTCTTTGAACCACAATGTCCATGTTCCAAGCCTCGTTTTGCCATGCTGCCTTGCTTCCCGCGACATAAGAGCTTCTGTATTGTTTCCAACTACGGCACTTTTGTGCATCTTGGATAAGTCTACCATAGAATGATCAAAGAGTGATGATAGCATGACCTTTTCTTCTTGATCGTCATCTCCATCCTCCTGAACTGCATTTTGTATTGATTCAATAGCCAGTTTCGATTTGGGATCATCTGCTTTGAACTTGGTTAGCTCACCCCAAGACCCCGAGAATGAAACCCCACCGTCGACGATCACCATAATTTTGTCAACACGATGGAGAAAATGAGAAGCATGTGTGACCAATACAACAGCTGTGTTCGAAAGCAGTTTGTATCCCGATTCTTTGAACAAACGGTCAAAGACCTTTCGATTGGTACCGGCATCCAAGGCACTTAATGGGTCGTCAAACAAGGCAATGTCTGGGTTAGAATAGACAACTCTTGCTAAACTAACTCGCTGCTTCTGTCCACCACTAAGGGTTACACCCCTTTCACCAATCTCCGTCATGTCACCATCGGATAATTGTTCAATGTCCGCTCGTAAACAGCAGTCATCTAATACTTGATTGTATCGTTCTTTGTCATAGGTATTGCCGAATAGTATATTGTCACGAATTGTTGCATTAAGAATAAATGCCACTTGACTGGCGTAGGCTACCTTGCCATGAGTTTGGATTCTAGTATTTGGGGATACTGCAACTTCACCTATGATCGCATTAATGATTGTTGATTTGCCACTAGAGAGAAGATTAAGCAACAAGGAATCAATATGGAGTTGAATGTAGAAAAGAATAGTTCATAATTCATAGACGCACCTGCCAACTGGGCCAACAATGGCCAATATCTCTCCTGCATTGACGGATATGTTGATATCTCTAACAATGAATCCATTTGGATCTTCTCCAGAGTTTCCATTCGCAGTACTATCCCATGCTTCAGTCCCTACTCCGAACACTCCATTTTGTATCTCGAGTAAGTTACCTTCATTCAAATCGTGATTATTTTCGATCAGGCCCTCATTCTCTTCTGCACTATTCAATGACTCTTTTTGTTCCACTTCCACTACTTGCACCTTCTCCACCTCAAAACATTTACTCGACATGGTCTCTCTCTTCATAAACGCCGAAATCCTCCTAGCACTCTCCCTAGCCTGAGCCAACTTCCCAATCAATCGACTCGCATAATTAATCGGAAACCGCAATCCATTAAACAACAACAACGCCGTAAACGCATCGGCCGTCGTTAATATATTCCCCGTATAAACATACGCCGCGAAGGCACCGGTACTAGCCACTAACGGACTAACGAATTGTACCGCCATGACCAAACTCCACACGTACAATTCACGTTTTAATAATGATAATTCCTCATTCCGTACGATCTCCAATTTATGCATGTATCGTTCCTCGTAATTATTCAATTTGGTAACATGGATGCTTTGTAGCATGGCATTGACAATTTCCAAACGACGATCGGTAACCTTCACGCGTTGTTTTCGTATCTCCATCATACGGTTCGATATTCGTTTCACTACGGGGACGAATAGCAGCAGTAACACAATACCCACTGCCATGCTGGGTCCGACAATCACAATCAGTAATATAGCCACCAATACCATACTCAGCGGTGCACTCCATAACAAATGTCCCTCGGCGGTCACTTCATACAATTTCTGCGTATCAATGGCGAATAAGTTGGTAACGCTTCCGTTGGTTAATCGCGCCTTCCCCCGGGGGGACAGATGCAATACCTTATCGTATATGGCGGCAATTAATGCCGCGCGGATGCATACGCCCGATTCCATGGCGAGGAAACGTTGTCGATTCTGTGCCAATGCGTTGATGACATCCATGAGCAGTATTGAGAGGACGTACGGTATGCATGATGCGAATAACATGTTCTTCGTATCGTCGTTGTTTGTGATTGTGGGATTGTTGTTGATTGTGGGATTATTCTCCAATATTTGCAGTAGTCGCCATACGAATAACGGTATGGATACTTGGGCCAGTACCGTGACCAATTGACAGAGGGCCGCGGGTGCAAAAGATGGGAGGGCCATGTGCCATAGTGTTTTGGTTAGATTGTTATTGTTATTGTTGTCGGCGTGTTGTTTTTGTTTTTGTTGTTGTTGTTGCTGTGTGTACAGTTCGTGGAATTTCGGTTGGAGATGCGACGCTTGTAGCGATGCCGGTGCTTGGTAGAGAAGATTGGTTAGATTATTGCTATTATCAATATTACTTTTGGATTCGATGTTGTCGTTAGTGCCATTATTATTGCTGGATGAACGAGATTCGATGTGTTGATTACGTTTCAAAATTGGATTCATGTAACTGTAGGTCCATTTGGAGAGTGAGCAGCAGCCATGTTTATGTTGTGAACTGGGACTGTCGAATGGCCACGGTGGACCTAGAGGAGGAGCGTTGAAGTGTGTTGATGTCGATGGTTGGGTTGAGGAGTTTGCCGACGACATGATGATGCGATGGATGTGGTTGAGGTTTGCTGTGCTGATGCATGAAAAGAGGCTGATGTAAGGTGTATTATGGATGAGGGAAGAGGGGCGTTAAAAGTTAGGATTGTAATTTTAGTGAGCATAGCGCAAACCCAAAATTAGATTTGAATTAGAGTTATTATGGTTGTCTACAGAGTAAAACGGGTAGTGCGCCGACATGCCCACGAAATATACAACTGGCCGACGGTGAACGGGTCAAAGCAGAAAAGCTCTCACAAAATACTCGTCCCCTGATTTTCTACACACAAGACAAAGAGATCTTGTCATTGTGCATCAAGTTTTCATCACGGCATAAAAGCAAACAAACACAACCGATCATATACACCAAAGCAGTAGTAATCCACAATGACAGATTACGAAGCACCGATTGAAACTCTCAATGGCAATGAAACCAACCAAACCGAAACAATGGACGAAGAACTCAAAACTCTCCCGCCAAAGCCACTCGACGAACTATCCAAGCCACCGAATGACAACGACGAAGAAGAATCGACTCAACAACACAATTCCAAACTATCTCTACTGATCAACATATCCAATCTCCTGGCCTACGCACTCAACACAGTCCTAACCTACTACGGCGGAATACTGGCTATCTTCTCCAACGGTAAATCCTACGCCACAATAAGTTCCGAATATCAAACGCTCATCACCCCGTCATCCACATACTTTGGATACATTTGGGCCATCATTTTCGTATCGCAGGCATTCTTTGTCATTGCCCAATTGACGGTCCCTCGATATAGGAATCACGTCTTGGTACAAAAACGGGGCGTGGGCGTATGGTACATATTGACGTGTGTGACACAATCCGCATGGATCGTATCGTTCGGTTACCAATACATGGTGTTGGCAACGGTTTCTATACTATCCCTATTGTTATGCCTCCTATCTATATTGGGACATCAATGGAAAGTCATCGATCAATACGAAACATCCATCGAGGGCGATGAATGGTTATTGGAGAATAATGCCGTGAATGTTATGGATGAGGAGAAAAAGAAGGATATGGCATTGGCACCCAGTTTCGGATACCTGTTATTACGTTTTCCGTTTGCGATACATGCCGGATGGATTGCACCGGCATTTCCGTTAATGTTGAGTGTGGTTTTGGTTTCGTACGGTGTCGATCCGCAAGTGGAGTTATGGACGGCAGTGATCGGTGTGGCCGTACTGTTTGGTATGTCCATGGGATTATTACTGAGGCAGGAGAGGGGTGCACCCTCGTATTCTTTTCCGGCCGTGGTGGCGTATGCCTTTGCCGGGATTGCCTGGGAGTTGAATGCACCCAGTAGCGATGATATATTGGAGAGATTTACCGAGAGCGAGATCAGTTTAACTAAGAATGTGGCGGGGTTTTGTTGTGCCATGTTATTGGTTACTATTGTATCGAGATTCTTTGCTATTTGTATGCGAGATCATTGTTGTTATAAAAACAGGAAGTATGATGATGAAGACGAGGACGTGATTTATGTTGAGGCCGATGACGTTTAAAAGACAGTGTGTTTCAATACAAAGATCAATATTGGGTGCTTTGGTGTGCTACGGGGTTGTATAATATGTCTACCCAACAATACTTATGAGTTTCTTCATGATGTGGTTATGCGGTAGCTTGATTTTACTTTAACTATATTTACAATAACAAGACCCAACCATAATATTAAGACCTGTTGTATAAAACCCTCTTAAGCACTCAGTCTAACCTTACCCACAGTCTTTAAATCAGTACCAACATTGATAATGTTATGGAGCTTGATGGCAAATTCCAAAAAGTACTCAACACTATACCGGAAAGTTCTTGACTTGAAATTCTCCGGCTCGATTTTCTTATCAAAGGAAAAGACAAATGTGCCTTTCGTATTACGAAAGGTCAATTTACCACCCAACCCCATCTCTTGTAGACCCTTGTTCCATTCGACGAGTCTTATTGATATATTGGCTGCCTTCTTGTTGTGGTCGAAGAGAGTCTGGATGGAGTAAGAGTTCACTTCTGACACTTCGAGTTTGAACTTGATGTCTAGGTACGAGAAGCTGGAGGTACCATTATTGTCTAGACTTGACATTGCTATGTTGGGCGAGCCAGATTGAAGATCGGTGATGAAAGAGTTGATCGATTCTCGTAGATTTTTGGCCAATGGTTTAGGTGCCGCCTTGGCTGTGGACGAGGTGTGTTGTCCATGCTGTTTAGTAACATGCTTCAGCTCTTTCTTCTGTGCCTCGCCTAAGGTATCAAGTGTTCTTTTTAACTCCAAAGTGCATCGAATCTTTTCCTTTAAGGCAGCATTGGGAGTCAAATCAGAGGGATACAACGGTGCTCCAGTCACAGGGCTCGTTGAGTGACTATTCAAGTGCTTGAGAATAGCCTCTCGTTCATAGCTGTTACCTTCAAAATCAGTGACAGGATCACTGATTAAATCTTTTGTCAAAGGACATCTGAACTTTTTCGTGACGGCATCTATTGTATCAGTGATTCGTTGCTTTGCTTCGCTATGCAAATTGGGACTTGATGGTTGTGGAGGAGCAGATGATTTTTCAGACTTGCTATTTGCAGATGATCTCTTGTTGATTACAGTTGACCTTCGATCTTTCTTATCATTCTTTGATTCGTTTTTTTCGGTTACCTTTTCAGTAAAGAAAGAACTGCAGCTCTCGGAAAAGGTGTTTGATTTCTTAACTTTGGGGATGTTGCTTCCAGATCTATTATGGGTAGAAGACTTGCCATTGTAAGTATGGCGTGTGCCTCTTTGCCTTGTCTTTTCGTGTCTTTCTTTTTCGGGCCTGCGAGAAGGGCTGTTGTTACCCTTGTTCCTAGAAGCTGCAGGATTATCATCTCCACTACTAGATTGACTTGTGGTGCTACAGTCATCAACACTAGCCCGCCGATTCCTCTCTGACTTCTTAAATAAAGTAGGACGTCTATCATCTGTACAATCTGATCCTCGGCGTTTCTTATCTTGTCCAGTCTTATTAAACAAATTAGGGCCTCTATCATCTGTACAATCTGATCCTCGTCTTTTCGACCTCCAGCCGCCATTACCTTGAGTACTATTCTCCTTTGAGGATGTACGACCTGAAGATTGAGTATTCTTATCAACAGGAGATATAAACTTTGATTGCTTCTGGCGATCCAAAGAAGCAAGCTTCGAGTCATAAGCCCTCTTTGCTGTCATGTGCTCAGTGTCGAGCAGAAACGATTTGGCGGCCATAACATTGTGAAACGTCTGAGCTACCTCGGCTGCCTCTTCCTCTGATTGACCGGCGGGCTGCTTGTCCGGGTGGAGCTTGAGCATAAGCTTCTTGAATGCCTTGTTGATATCGTCATCTGCTGCTCCTCTTTCGAGACCGAGTAGTTCATATGGATTTTGAATTGGCTCACCGTGTGATGATAACAAGGTCATTCTTATCTTGTTGTAACGAACGAACAATGGACAATTTGTACAGAAGAAATGATCAAGTGTTCTAGCTGGATGCTCGCCTATGATGAACTGGGGCTTGCCCACAAACTAACAAACAAACACACTGACATAAGCAACTAACCAGTCACATGCAATCACAAAGCGAAATCGTGTGAAGTCGGAAGTCGGAAGTCGGAAGTCAAGCCTTGTTTTCAGCACATGAGAGCACAAGAATCATCCCAACACATGCCCGTGATCCGTGATGTGATGATGAGCTATGATATCTATGATGGGTGAGTGTGTGGGATCTAAACAGCCCCTGCGACAGCGGGAAGCAAGAAATGACTCCCACTGACACTTCTGTCATTCACGGGAGTCATACATAGGTAGAAAAAGGCTTATGTGTCTATTGCTGTATTGAAATTCTACCTACCTAGAGATACCATCCTTTGTACCTAAAAAGAGAGGGTGGACATAGATATAGTAGAATACCTATCACCTACGAGGTAGATAGGCACTCGCTGAGATGACGCATGACGCACGACCCACATGTGCATGACGCGACGATGATACATCCTCCTCCTCATCAGCAACCATCAAGGAGAACAAACGTAAAACCATCATGCGCTTCAACACAGCCCTCATCCTCGGAACCACACTCCTCCTCGGCTCCGCCGCCGCCTTCTCCGTCTCCGACACGCGCCGTGATTTCCTGGCCAAGTCATCCTCCGCCATCGTCGGCACCTCAGCCGGCGCAATCGTCACCACGCTCTCTCCCAAAGTAGCCTCCGCCGAATACGACGATTACATCACCACCGAATCGGGAATGAAATACAAAGTCACCAAGGAAGCGCCGGAAGATGCCGCCATTCCCACGGCGGGACAAACGGTCAAGACGCAGTACACCGGATGGCTGGATTCCTTCGACAGCGAGAAGAAGTTCGATAGCAGCAGAGATCGCGGACGACCGTTCACGTTCAAGGTGGGGACCGGACAGGTCATTCGGGGATGGGATGAGGCGTTTTCGACTATGAAGGTGGGGGAACGGAGGAATATTGTATTGCCGCCGCGGTTGGCGTATGGTGAGAGGGGTGCGGGGGGTATCATTCCCGGTGGAGCTACTTTGTATTTTGATGTGGAGTTGTTGGCTATTTTGTGAGTTAAGTTTCTTTTGGGGGTAAGCAAGAAGTTTCTATATTAATTCAGTTTATGATGTTGGTGATATGTTGATACATTGTATTGCAAATTTCAAGTGTCTGATATATGTTTGATGCTCATAATATGCGATTGATTTATAGAAATGAAATGGGCAATGTTGTATCCAGCGCCAGAGCGAATTTATCAGATTCCATTTCAGACTTTTGGTAGAGCTACTTGAAAAACAAAAATTGGTGTGCTAGAGTCACTAACCAAAGTATCATCGACGACCGATGTAATGATGGCATTGTATGACTACAAATGAATTGCCAAAGCTATAATTTCTTAAATGAAAGATACGCCATATTAAGTTGCCATACATAGTATCATATCTCAAAATGAAACATACTTCTAAATTCAGTCCAAAATTGTCCTTGTTAATGTTTACTCCTTCAATTCGGTCAAGCAAGCCACATGAGCCCACCCACAACTCATCTTCACCACCCTCTCTTCCTCGGGAATGCCCTCAACCAAGACAGGGAACGCACTAGACTTGGTCGAAGCCAAACCGAGGACACCCGTCTTACCTTTTCCCATACTGTAAACTCGACCTTCTTCGTCCAGGGCCAATGTATAATTCTGTCCACATGACACATCCACTATTTTGGTATGCAATAAGGTCGATTCTAATTTGGGTTCATGCGTGTTATTCCTGTTGAATGATTTGTAAGATGACCATCCATAGAAGGGTGTAAGTGTATAAGTCAGTGTTGTACATCACAAGGAACGTGCATCGAACATCTTCTCTCTTTACTTACATTCCCCATGTAAATAATTCTCCATCGGCCGTAATAGCAGCAGCATGCGTATGCCCGGCCGCTATACGACGAACCCGCCGTCCTTCCAAATCACCCTCCACAGGTCTCGGAATCGATTCCATCGCATACATATCCACAGCCAGCCCCATCCCGGTACCCAACTGTCCCTCATTATTCCTACCCCAAGCATGAACAATCCCACCCGAATTCAACGACAAACTAAACGCATGCCCCGAGGCAATTTGCGTAGTATCCTCGGCACCCATCATTTCCACCGGTTCCAAGTACAATTGATCGGTGGTTTCTACATTCCCCAATCGACCGTAACTCCCGGCGCCGCAGGTTAATACCTCACCCTCAGTGGTTAGTACCGTCATGCTGTATTCGCCCACTTGAACGTCGGCGGCGAAGCACCCGTCCTCGATTAAGCTCGTGACCAATTTGGGTGTGTGATGCGAATCCATCGTTCCGTGACCTAGCATTCCCATGCCGTTGACGCGTGATCCTCCGTAGCCGAAGGTGTATATGTCTCCTTGGGCGGTTAGTAGCGCGGAGAAGTTGGGACCTAATGATACTTTTTGAATGGTGTCGTTGGATGGGATGGAGAGAGGTGTGGGTTGATTGGCCTCCTTGGTTTCTCCGATTCTATATTTTTGATGCAGTGTCGCAGTTCAAGTACATTAACAAACAGTTTTGTTAATTCATTATAGAAATAGAAGAAGTATGAATGAATAATAGCAGATCTATTCTTACACTCACCCAAGCTCGCCATTCTTATTACTACCCAAGACGAAACATCGTCCATTCATTAAAAATGCCGTACCGGTAGCGCCGCAAAATACGTCATTTACCTCGCTCAACTTCAATCCATCATCATCATCATCGTTTGATTTCAGATCCAAAGACATGGGATGATCAATGACGGTTCCATCACCGCCAAACATACCGGAAGACGACGATGATTTCGAAAGTAGAGAAGCGTTGCTGTTGTTATCATCATCGGATGCCAGAAGCGAGAGGGGTATGGTGGATTTTTTGGAGGTGCCCCACATGTAGATGTTGTGCGGTTTGGATGGGGTGGGTTGCTGTGGTGGTGATGGAGCATTATTGTTTGCGGCGGCGGCAGCTGCGGAGCTTTGCCGTGTTGTCGATGTTAGGCGATGTCGGTTTATGGTGTGAATGGATCGGCGGATTGCTGTCATGGTTCAAGTGGTGTATGCTGAATCTCTTTGCTGAGTGCTGAGAGAGCTAGAGATTAAATCATACTACGTACTATTACTACCTACCTGCTCAAGTACATATGTGAGTCAAGTTTGCAAATCAACAATTTTATTGTATGTGGAACAAAGGCAGTGACATGACTACACCGAGCATACGTTGAAATTTGAATTCAAAATGCCATCAATGTGAGATTCCTACTTCCAATCTCCAGCATCCTAACTGTAATTGATGTGTGGCCCAACGTTATTATGTGGTGCTTTTCACTTGCTGTAATAGTCTAACGTCCTTCTTGCTTGCTAGTGTGTGAAGTGTGACGGCGCATCTCATACCTCAACAGTTTTACCAGTCCGCCAAGCCTCTTTTCATGGCATTGTGTAAAAGAAAAGGCCGGCCGTTTTGTATTAACTCAGCTTGACGAAGAAGTGCTCAATAGCAAGTACTCAATCCAGGTGAAGAAGTTATACAAGACAAGAAAGAGAGAGCGACAGACCAAGAGTATCAATCTATCATGATCATGTCAGACCAAGAGCGGCCCACAGATCATCCCGTGAAATCCTATCTTGAACGCTATAACGATATCAAATATCAAGGATATGCTTCACACCAATAATTCAAATAATAATGGCGGCGGCAGCAGCCAGCAGTTCGGTGGTCGACAAATTTCATGTGTAAAGGTTTACAAGATACAAGATATCTTTCCACAAACCGCACAAGATATGTAATTCCACGTAGGAATCATATGAAAGGAAGAGTATTTTTTTACTCTTGGGCGTCATTTCATTCATCTTACTAGGGGTGAATAAATCGTGTGTACTGAATTTTGTAGTATGTCAATATGATGTACAATACATCCTAGGTGTTAGTAGTAACTTTTACACTAGTAAAACTTTTCCAAACACCAAATAACATGAGAAGTGCCATATTGAAATCATGATTTTTTAAACTCCCTTTTTATTATATTTTGACACAACAACCTAAAAGTGCATATGATGAGGTGTCTAGAATGGTGCCATATGGCTTGATTGGTAAAGTAGAAGGTACTGCACAACATCAGTGTTTTTCGACTTGCTTTGTCTAGGACTAGGAACTCTTCCAACTCAGAAGAACCAATATTTGAGTGAGTTTCAATCGAAACCAGAAGTCAAGCAAGTTACCAGGAGACAGAGGAAAGGCTATAGAATAGATGTCTGAGTGGAAGTATTTCAAACAGAGCACTACGGGCTGAGATATGAAGCGTTAAAGTGGAAATGTAAAGGTTTTCCAGAAAGGAGTAGATGCCATATCGAGGCAACTGGAGGTCCGATTGGAAAAGCGAAACTGGGGTCAACTAGAGCCCGACGACCCTGACAATTATTCAAGTGTAAACTATGTTGATAGTGATAGAGTGATTATTGGTGTCACAATTTTCTGCCAGCCTTAGGTTGGAAAAGTTACTACAAACAGAGAAATATGTGCATCATTTTCACATCAGGTTACATCGCGCAAAGAATCCAACATGAAGATTGTACACAATGCTAATGATGCATAATAATAGACCAAACTTGAATGTAGTTGTTATTGTTATATCCATGCCGGATGATTATGTTGAATTTCTCAATGATGACAATCAACTGTGCATCATCAAGTGAGTAACACATGAACACGAGTATGCCTCTTTTCTTTAAATGAACACCAAACTCTGTATCTCAATTCGTCCTTCATTATATACCCAATACTCCTTCATATTCTAAAACGGTTCTTCAACTTCAAGATTCTACCAAGTATGGTGTAAATCAGGCGCCAAGTTTGGTATCAAATACAATAAACTCGCCAATCATATGATTTGCTGAAGTTGAATGCAATACCAATCAAATGTTATGCAAAACACTCAAGGTGCGCAGTTTACCCACCGTGCAAAATGCATAAACAGTAAACAGGGTAGGGGGAAGGCGGCACAAATGACGAAAAAGACATCGGAGTTTCATGATGTGATTGATGAGATTGATTGATTGTTGCAGTCAGATGACAATGTAGTGGAAGGCCCAAATGTAGAAGAGGCATACAAGATGACGGGAACGAGTAACAATGTAACCGATTCTACAATGCAGTTTGAACAGAGAATGGTAGAGAGGGGAATGCTTTCAGAAGAATTTATGATACAAACTAAGAAGCAGGAGGCATTGAAGGGGTAGGTGATAAAGGAAATCAAGGCAGAGGACAAGAATGATCGGTTCTCTTTCCCATTTACACATTTTTAGATCATGATGCGAACGGATCCCTGTAAAATGATTCCCTGTAATGGTAATATCTATCAAAAATAAACATAGGTACTCTTTCAGATTCAAGCAATGAGATCTCTAATGTTATTGTTTCGGTAATTGTTCATGCCATGTTTTTTGTACACGGATGATATAGGTAACATATCTTCATGATACAGCAACACATTAGCTACAGTCTAAGAAATTAGTCAGTAAGGAATAAGGAAGTGTAAAAATGTTATCTTACATCAGCAATCAACCTCGAGCATGGCACTGAAACATTATACCGAGCCAATATGTCCTGGAGGACATGACTGGCACCAATCAGGTAATGTCTCTTTAGCACATTTCAATCAAGAAGGACTGGTAAGCTCCAAACCTTGGGTTCTCCGCAGGAGACATAGTGGCACAGGTTGATGGAGGTTTTCCTTTGTCGCAATCCCCCACTACAACATGACCATATTCCGATTGACATTGGCCGCGCAAGAAGACAGTGGCTTTGATCCCAGTGCCTGTAATACCGATACCGACACAAGAAATGGTGTTGGATAACGTAGTTACTTGCGCACAAAACACACCACATACATTTGAGAAACTCACCACAAACCTTGAACACGGGACGATCAAGATCTTTAACTGTGGCATCGTCGAAAAGCGAACATTTGTTGAGTAGACCTTCGCCAGCATCTGGGCCAAGAACTTCGACCCCATCGATAAAAACCTTTTGATTGATATCCAACTCAAGCTTGTTAAAGTCAATGGCCGAGGCAGCACCACGGAGCTGGATCCCCTCCACAGCCTCAGTTCCGATACCCTTCACAGCACTCTGGGCAAGATCAGATTCCACAACTTTGGCAGAAGAAGTGTAGGCAAGCATGGCGACGAGTGTGCTTTTGAACAACATGATGACGGTCGATATAGATAGTGATGAGGCGAAGAAGTGTTCCTGGCTGTTATGTATTGCGTTTTAAGAGATGATTTGTGGAGTTGTTTTGCCAAGAATTCATTATGTCCAAAAAGAAAGGCCCAACGATAGATGCGAAGGTTACAATCATCATATTATTTCCTGGTAATAGTTCCTAGAGGACGTTTCGGCTGTTACGTTTTGCCTTTCATGATGATTTTTGTGGAGGTGATTTATCAAGAGAATTCATTACGTCCAAAAAGATAGGCCCAATGAAATGGATGCGAAGGTTGCAATCATCGTATAGTTCCTACTAGCGTGAGTGTAGCGAGGATCCAGGGCTATCATGCCTGACGATTTGGACACAATGAATTTGGGAAAATATATTTCCAAAAGATCTTCTTAATGACACTAGACAATGACGTCGATGTGGTGTTAAATGCCGACATTTCAAATTTAAGGGCGTGAATCGTGAATACATGAGGAGTGGAGTCACTCATACATTATCGAAGGAAGAATTGACGCTGGAGTTGTCAATCAATTCGTTAGCAAGGCGTCGAACCATGGAGTGATGCGGTTGTTGTTGGTTGTTATGGAAGTTGTTGGATGGTGCGAGCATGAAAACACCTCTAGACTCAATCAAGGAGACTCAAGGTGACTCAAGTACATACCATAAGTACGTTAGGTAAGTTTGCAAATCGATTTTGTGTGGAACAAAGGCATCAACATACACGGAGCATACGTTGAAATTTGAATTCAAAGTGCCATCAATGTGAGAGTCCTACTTCCAATCTCCAGCATCCTAATTGATGTTGTGTGGCCCACAAGCCCACAAGTATTTTACTTGTGCTGTAATAGAGTCTAACGTCCTTCTACTTGCTTGCTAGTGTGTGAAGTGTGACGGTGCACCTCTTCTTAGTAGACACTTGCAACAGTTTACCAGTCCAATAATTCACTGGCCAAGCCCCTTTAGATGGCGTTGTGTAAAAGAAGGCTTGCCGTTTTGTTATCAACTCTAGTTGTCGAAGAAGTGTTCAATAGCAAATACTCAATCCAGGTGAAGAAGTTCTACGAGACAAGAAAGAGAGAAGAGAAAGACCAATAGTATCAATCTATCATCATCATCATGTCGGACCAAGAGCGGCCCACGGATCGTCCCGTGAAATCCTATCTCGAACGCTACAACGATATCAAGGATATGCTTCACACCAATAATCCAAACAATGGCAGCAGCAGCAGCAGTTCATCGGTCTATGGCAGCAGCAATCTACATATGGATTCATCCCATAATAACAACAGCAGACAGCAATATTCAAGGAGCAGTGACGACCCAGTGCCAGTATCATCAATATCATCTAACATGGACGACGAATCGGTTCAGACACTGGAACGATGGGAATCGCGCAAGCATCGCAAATTGGCCGAAGAAGGAGGCAAACATCCATCATCATCATCACCCTCCGCTGTATTCTTAAACCCGCCACTGACCGACGGTAATACTCGATGGGTACCGAGGGTGGACTATCGTCGCAAATACGCCTCGCCGGAAGTCATTCCCAAGACTAATCTCCATCATGAATCATCATCGTCACGAGGAGTAGGCGATCATTCCAGTAGTAGTCCCCTGTTCAATGATGTCGAATTGAGCCCTCCTCCTCCACCGCCACAACAACATTCCCATATCAAACCGAAGAGTAGTTACGCCGACGAATTGCAATCCTTCAGCAATGCCATTTCCACTTCTGTAGCCAAAGAAATAGCGAGGGAATATTGGACCAATCCCACCGTGACATTTCAACAACGACAAGAAGCCATGAGAACCAGACCCGATCCGACGGAGGAACATTGCAATGACGATGATGATGCGGTGTACAATCACGATCCCGACGGGGAACACTACATCGGACGCCGAATCAAAATGAATGCTACCGCATGCTGCAAACGATTATCGTGCCATACCGAAGAAGAAGACGTATGGCAAGATCCCGATGCTCGTGACAATTGCTTCAAACCGACTTGGTCGTCCGAGGATAAAAAAGTCAATAGGTGGCATGTGTACGGTGCCATTCTCGTTTGTGTGGGGTGTGTTATCGCCACGGCATTTACGGTAAAGTATGTTTCGAACGGGCGAGATGGGGGGACGTCGTATTATTCCACGGGTATGACCGCGAGGCCTACGGTTAGTACCATGCCATCCCAACCGCCGTCGATACCGCCGTCGGGTATGCCATCGGACATGCCCACGAATCGACCGACGAGCGAACGGGATTTGCTAATTTCGGAATACTTGGCCGAGATTACCGATGGTGTTAGTAATGTCGAGGGTAGTTCGCAGTGTAAAGCCAAGGTGTGGATATTGCACGAGGATTCATTGGCATTGAGTATACCGAGTTATGCCAGTGATGAATTGATACATGCCGTGAAGGAACGGATTAAGCAACGGTATGCCTTGGCTACCTTGTATTATGCCATGGGTATCGGTGAGGGTGGAGTGTTGAAGGGTTGGTTGGAGGGTGATGAATGTAGATTTGTGGGTGATTATGATAAGGCGTGGGATGGAGTGGATTGTGATGAGGAAGGGGAGGTTCGGGCTTTGGCTATTGGTAAGATACATTGGTTATCTCCTTGACAATATTTCTTTCTCTTGTCAATGTTGTTCATTTAACTATGTACTCTCTGAACATTATATTTAGATGGTGCCAATCTATCTGGGAGTATTCCACGCCAAATATCCCTCCTCCACAAGATGCAAAATCTAATTATCAAAAACAATCCGAACCTTAAGGGTAAAATACCAGACTCCATTGGTAATATGAGCGAATTAAGGCAGATTGCTCTATATGCCAACAGTCTCGGCGGAAATTTGCCCAAGTCAATCTTTCAATTACCATCTCTTGTCTACTTAAACGTCGCTGACAACGCGTTGGTTGGTGAAATCAATTGGGATGGAATCGCCTTTCAACGCAATTTGGCTCGATTGATCCTGCAAAATAATTTCTTTGACGGGACCATCCCATTCAAGACATTGGCCGGGACAAAGCTTACATTACTTGGATTGAGTAACAATAATTTTAGGGGATATGTCGATAGTTCCATTGGGGGTATGGTAGAGCTTAAATACTTGTATCTCGACAATAACAAATTCTCAGGTGGACTACCTGATTCGTTGGGAGAGTTGACAAACCTGGTCTCGTTGAATCTTGACGAGAATGAGTTTGATGGGATGGTTCCTAGTACTATTGGGCAATTGACCAAGTTGAACTACTTGTCAGCGAGAGGGAATAACTTGGTCGGAGGGCTGCCAACCGATATGAAAGAGTTGAGCAACTTACAGACGCTCAATTTGGCCAACAATCTTTTATCTGGGAGTTTGAGGTCATTAATGGATATGCCAAGTCTGCAACATGTACATCTATACGAAAATAGTTTCACGGGAGAGATTCCTTCATCGCTTTTTGCTGCGCAGAATTTGAGAACGCTTTTTCTGAGTTCAAACTCATTGACTGGTAGTATTCCTGCTGAATTGTCAAGTGCTAGAAAACTGAAGGGTTTGTACCTGTCTGACAATATGTTACAGGGTAATATTCCCAATGCAGCTTGCTCCTTGACCAATCTAGGTAAGAAATCAAGAAATCGCTGGTCAAAACTTTATTCGCATAGCAAACAATACCAATATTTGATTCTCTACACTTCTGAAATTTCCAGAGGATTTATTCATAGATGAAAATGCCTTCAGCGGCACACTACCAGGATGTCTTGGTAACTTATCCAAGCTCAAGAGATTATATGCTTTCAAGAACCAGCTAAGCGGTAATGTTCCAACATCAATATTGAAACTATCGAATTTGGTGGAACTTGGGATAGAGGAAAATGAAATATCAGGAGGTGTGGATGAGGTGTGTGAAGCTAGGGTGGATGACAGCATTGATATTTGGGCAGATTGTGAAGAACTTGAGAGAGGCTGCGATTGTTGTACGAAATGCTGCTCTGACAGAAATAACACTTCATGTTGAGTGTGTTTTTGATGTCTAGAACAAAGTCCGTGGTCATTGAATCACTATAAACTTACATGTTCATAGTAATGTTTGAATCTTTCACAATGCATGCAACATCTTTATTAAAAACAGACTACCCCAAATTGAAGTTGAAACGAATCGAATGAAATAACACATTTGCTATCCATATTCATTTATCTCAGTTGCATGAATCTATGATGAAATATGACACTTGATGGAACATATTATCAATACCATCTTCTGATTTGAAATAATCTGCAACAAATCATTATAATCCAGATTTCTGTCTCAGTCTGCACAAACAGCACTGCCTTTGTTTTTGTGGAGCAAAAAAACAAACATACCAATCCAACTTATAAAATTATCATATGACAGGCTTTGGTTTGCTAAGCTAGCCCTCTAAGGGTTCTCGGCAGCCCAATCACGTAGAGCAATTTCCAACTGAGCCCTTGATGGAATTAGATCTTTCATTCAGTTAGAAATAATAGGGATACTTTCCCATGAGCTGAGTAACCTTGCATTTTTTTTAGTTTTTGACAAATTTGAAAACATATCAGATGTTTGATAGTTGAACATTTGGCAATGGTTTAAGTAACTCACCAGTCATCATATAAATGCCATTGTTGCGTATATATTTTCACTCAAGACTCAACTCGTTAGCAACAAATGGATACACTAATCATATGTGCATCATCTTATATCATAGAAGGGATTGAACACGTCCCTCATTGATTCGTGGGTGTACTAAGGGTGAGGTTGTCACCCAAAATAAAATATTATTTAATCACCATTGTGCGTGCCTGTGTGATCCCTTCAACTTGGTTGCTTCATTGTACTAATCTTGGATGACTTCTGTCTTCTGCTTGTAAAGTAACCAATGTCTATAATATCCTTGCGGAATGGCCCACTGGACCGCAATTGTTAGTACTTCTGTGACTCAAAAGTTGCGTTATTATGATGGTTTGCTGGTTGTGCCTCACAAAAATTTAACCAGTAGTATCTTCCAAAATTCCAAAATGGATATTGAAATAAGCGGATACCCCACACAAAATATGGCGCAATTTGCCAACGATTGCTCTGTCTGGACGCGCAATAAGGGAGGAGCATACTTCTAGTGTACCTACACATACTAA
>JALLPH010000273.1:0-25717 GCA_036939855.1 Cyclotella choctawhatcheeana
ATCATTTTCAACTGACTCCAGAGGTCCAATATTGACCGAGATAGATTTTACTAGCGGCTAGTTAGTAAATTTCAATTTACTAGTAAAATTTTAAATAACATGGGACTTCTCACCCGTAAATTTATCTTCTTTACCTCAAATTCAATGACATAATGAATATCATTAGGCAGTATCCTCAAACCTCAATTGAAGATTCTTCTGTCATCAATAGGTACCCAATCAAGTCTGCTCGGAAGAAGAAAAGCAGAACAACGAAATATCCAGAACTAACTCGGAGGATTAATGCGAATCCCTTCAAACCCTACAGCACATTTCACATTTCACAATGCAGAAGACCAAATGCAATGAATCATCCCTTGGAAGAAGTAAAACAGATCAGCTAACAAATTGTAAGGATTGTGCATCTTATGCATCTCACGAATCTCTTCCACTAAAGACACAATGATCTGGACATAAAGATGTGATCATCATTCGCCCTCACATTGGCTCATAGATGCAAATCATCTCAACAAACAACAACCCATCAAACATGAAACTTGCTCTTGTGTTCATCTTCGCTTTCCTTGGCCTTTTTTCCTCCTCCACGGCCACGGCAACCAAGTTGTCAGAAACGGATGAGACTGTTTCGGAGGCATTCAAGCACCTTGCCGATACGAGACCGTCAGGGGTGCCGTTCACATTCCTTATGAAACTTTGGCCGCAGACGGAGATGTATGGAAAGGGAAGAAAATATTCGTGCAGAGGTGCGCCATGTGCCACACTGTTGAGGAAGGAGGTAAGCACAAGACAGGCCCCAATCTTTACGGATTCCTTGATCGTCTGATTGGAATGGCTCCTGGGTTTAGTTACACGGATTGGATGAAGAACAAGGGTATTGTACGGGATGAGGATAATCTCTTTGGTAAGTTTATCATCATATGTTATTGTCATTCATTGTTGTCACTAGCACCTCACTACAATATACCAAATACGATACGTGACGTACAGTGTTTTTGGAGAATCCGAAGAAGTTTGTTCCGGTGAGTCCCGAAATGACCAAATGACAATTTGAAATGGTTTAGGATTCTGATATATTGCTACCCTTGCAATATGATTTGTCTAAGCTCACTGTTTTTGTGAATTTCATTTTGCAGGGAACCAAAATGGTATTTGCAGGAATCAAGAGTCCACAAGATTGCATGGACCTCATTGCTTACCTCAAGGAAGCCACCGGTGCTGTGTAATACTTTGATATTTGGATTCTTACTGTAGCTTGTCGTTGTGGTGACAGTCTGTTGGCCGATGGCTTTCACCATACACCTTATTACTGTTGGATCCGATCCTTGTGTGTAGAAATGAATAATCTTGTATAAGGTATTCTTTGTATTCTTATTAGAACTTTTGCTTCATCATCGAGAGAGTATTCCGCATCTGCCTCTTGTAGTGACCTTACTATTTGATATGTTAGGTTGTCGGTCGATATGGTTGAGTTAAATTGAGTCTCTTGCTTTGGCATTAAATGAAAGCTTACAACTGCTGAGACAAATAGAATTTGCTCAAATGGATATAATAAGTAGTAAATGAGAATATCATGGTCGGCTGTGGTCAGTAGTCGTTACCATAGCTTCTGTATGGTACTCGTCAACCAAACCTATAGAAGATTAGACCATCTCACATCTCACAATTAGAACCTAACCTAGCAAATCAATCAATTAATCAATCAACCAATGAAAGAACTGATTCTAGAACTAGACCAAAAGAGAATAGGACATTTTGATCATAATATCTACAGTCTCTCAAGACTTGGACTAGAGCATTGGAAGAACAACAACGATGGAATAGCAGAATCAACAGCGATAAGATTCAAACTCTGGAATCTGGAACAACTGATTGAATGGAGGTCAAAACGGTGGTGGTGATAGAAATAGCAACAAGCAAAGGCAGAGACAGCCTCGGACAAAAGAAAACTTATGAATAAAGCACTTGAGAATGCGTGAACACAAAATCAAAGCCACATTTACGAATTCAGCTGGCGACAAAGTCAAAGAGCTACTACTAACCTACTCCAATGATGATGCATAAGACTTGCTCATTGAACTTGAGAAGGAATTAATCAAACTTGTCAAGTGATATAGAATGTTTGACGACGGCAGTAGGGAGCAAATGATCAACACCACTTATGCTGCAAGATTCCTGAATGGACGTGTTGAAACAATTTGGTTTGACAAAGCTGAAGATATCACTCATGCCTCAGTCCCATATGCTAACTCATAAGAAGGGAAGTGTGCGACATTTATTATTCAGTCAGCTAACCAAAAGGATCTCCAGATGGAGAATCGCTTTACCGACCACGATACGGCCACAAGAAAGCAGTCAAA
Source organism: Cyclotella choctawhatcheeana (assembly GCA_036939855.1). Taxonomy (NCBI): domain Eukaryota; phylum Bacillariophyta; class Thalassiosirophyceae; order Thalassiosirales; family Thalassiosiraceae; genus Cyclotella; species Cyclotella choctawhatcheeana. Next base: position 2,358 of record JALLPH010000273.1, read on the forward strand.
AGACATTTCCATTTCCAGATCAACAAAGATCTTACATTAATGAATGTAAATGTACAACCCTCCACAAGCCGAGAGATGATCTGAAAGATTCTCCCCAAGAATCATTTGCCAAAAGCCAGACTTAGATACCTTGACAAAGGAGGCAATGTGCTTAGCGCGGACTGCATTTGAACGACAAACAAATAACGAATAAGAAGTGCGAAGTGGCGTCCCCAAAGAAGATATTACTACTCTCAAAGAAGAGTAGACTGAATCCGAGCTGACTCCCCAATAGCAAATTAATGGCAACAAGAGCAGATGATGCATCAATCAAATAATGTGACGAGTGTAGATGTAGATGTAGATGTAGAAGATCATCACTTGATCAAAGACAAAATTCAAATAAGAGCACATTACAGAATTTATGCTAATGCCATCAAAAAGGAGCAAGCTGACCTCACATGCCAAAGGATGGAGCAGAGGAGAGGATCAATAAGTACCATATCTAATCGTATCTAGTGGGCGCAGGGTCCATTATTTAGATAGCGCATAGTACCACATTCAAAAACATCGAAAATTGAAAAATGCGGCTGTTTTGACTAAAATGTAAGCCTTTCCGCCACTTCTTCACTCTCAACGCTCAAACGGCGACGAGGAGAAGCCTCTGCAATGATGTGATTCCTACTTACACCCCACGATAGATCACCAACCATCATAAACTGTCTCTTCGAACTCTTGTTGAGAGGAATACAGAACTCTCATCCGAAGAAGAGGCAGGCAGACGATGAAATCAATCAGACGTCAACCAAAACAACGCAACGGCAGCAAATGCACCGCGGTTCAATTGGTAGTGTCGACCCTCATCGTCCTCTCGATTGCCTTGCTGTTCACGGCGTTTCAATTGATGCATCGGCTGGCTCGTGATAACGCCGCTCGTGCTTCTTCTTCGTCGACTACGCTGCAGAATCCCCACACTGTGCTGTCCGGTAAGGCCGCCAGGGCTACTTCAAAGAAGGCTGTTGCAACACAAGAAGTTGTCACAACACGAGAAGTCTTTTATGATGCGAGCAGTGCAAAAATAACAACAGACCAACAATCAATTACAGCGGCAGCAGTAAATCCAAAGACGACCAGCAAAGTCCTCACCAGCCCCTACGATCCATGGCCAGACCATCCCTACGATCCCAAATCCACACCCGGAGTCCTCCGCTCCAACGGCATATACGCCTCCAATCGAATCTACTGCATGATACCCTTCGTATGGCGCAAGGACTTTTACGACACCATAATGTCCACGTGGGGACGACGTTGCGATCAAATCTACTTTTTTACCGATAGCATCGTTAATCTCGAATCGGGATTCCATAAAGATTTCATCACCGGAGTGGATACTAATAACCATAACAACAATCAAACGAATTATCATCACTACACCGATTATCCTGCCGGAACATTCCCATCCAATGTAATATTCATCAACATGACACGAAGTTGGGACGGATGTCTCGATACCAAAACTTCCAAACCTAAAATATGTCGTCATATTTGGGAAAAAATGTGGAGATCGTGGGTATACGTCGCCGATAACCATTTACAACGTGCCGAATGGTTTTGTAAAATCGATTACGATACCTACTTTTTCCCCGAAAATTTACAGTATTACATTCAAGACTACAAACAATGGGACGATGCCACGACGGGACAGCATTACTTTGGACATTTGTTGTATCATCGTAATATTATCGCCGGACCGTGCGCTTGTTGGAGTCAAAAGACTTTATCGGATATATCTCAAGTGTATAAAAGAATGCCCAAGGGATATCCGGGCGACGAGCGGAATAAATGTGAAGATCGAGCCGGTGCCACCGAGGAAGTTTCCACTTCCAAATGTTTAAAATACGAATTAAATATATTACCCGATGAAGCGATAGACGATCATCATCGTGATTACATCATGTTGGACCCGTACGAGAATCATTTAAAATGGAATCGTACGGAACAGGGTGAATGGTGGTTTTGGAAAAATAAGGAAAAAGAACGGGGACAGATGGAGGAATGCTGTGCTCATCGTCCCATTGCTATACACAAGTATAAGTATACGAGAGATATTGTGAGGTTGGAACAAGAGTTTTATGGTAAGGAGGATAATGACTATCGAAAGAAAATGAAGGAGGTGAATAGAAAGTATGTTGATAAGGTTAGGAAGGCGATGAATATTGGTCCAGAGGGTAACTTGACAATATAATATAAAAATGATGTACAATGAACCATTTGGGATGATTGGAAATGTGGATCCAGGAGGGAGGGATTTTTGACTGCTGGCCATTAATCGCAATAATGAAATCATTGTAAGGAGCCGGTCTAGTTTTTGAACAAGAACAATTCATTTGAAAACCACATCAAATGGTCATAAAAGATGAGGACGAAAGTGTATGGAAATTCAAAAATAAAAACGAATAACTCTTAAAGTGGATGTGTACAGTGTACATTGTGGACATCAAAAATAAAGACAATATCCTCTTGACCAACAATCGTGAAAGTGTTCCCAACAAATACTAATAGAAGTGAAGAGTCAACTTTCTCGATGCTAAATAGCATTGTAGCTATGACTAAGAGCAACGTATTTTTTATTTGCAATATATAAATCTTTAGCAGCATAACCATAAATGCAAACTAATATATAACATTTACTCTCTGACTAAACAAAGAAAAGGAAGGAGGATGTGCATCACATTTTTTATAATTCTCACATGGAGTTAATACAGACATCATAACAAGAATCAACATCCGGTCGAAAATGACAGCAATCTCGACAACACACGTATGTATTACCAACATTTTCACAATAATCAACACAAAAATGTTTCAATTTCTTTGTCTGATCATCGTTAACATTATTGACACCACATCTAGCACCCGTGGAAGAGGTCGTGTCTTCGAGGCAGACCATTGTCTCTTGGCAGCCGTGATGGTAACTATTTCCACTGTTAGATTCGTTGTTGGAGAGTATAGTATTCTCGAGGAGGCATTCTTCACCCCTTTTGACCTTTGCGTGACTGTCGTTTGTCTTTTGATTATTGGAAGATGCAGTATTGTCAAGACGACGAGCGTAGACATTATGGATCATATTATCAGCAACAGCTAGTACGCAAAAGACAAGGTGGACACGCATTATTGCTTCTTAAACTCGATTGCAATATTGCGAGACTCCTGCTTGTGTAGATGTATATTATGTGATGCAAAAAAACTTGTGTAATGTTAGATACTCTGCATGAATGAAATGAGAATTTCACACGTCATGCATCTATATAATCCAAGAGATTCAGACATGAAGAACACACGCTTATCTTCGAACGGCTTTTTGGATCGAATACAACAAAACGCGGAAGGTCGCTCCCGTGCATATGCTAATCAATAATAAAAACAGAGCTAACTCACTATATTGTGTTCCATATATAGGGTGTGCTACAACATCACGCGTGCTCTGTTTGATTTTGAAATGGATATCGGTTTGGTGTGTAGGTTTGAATTGCCCCTTTTTGTTCATTTGTAGCGAAAACAGAAGCACCGCGATAGATTCACATCTGCAGAATGTATTAGGGCCTTCTGCTCCATAAAATATTCAGCCTCTCCTCTTTGTGGCATTAAGTCATTAGTAGTGACATTAAGAAAATGCAGCTCTCTGGCTCCGCATAACTAGAAGAGGAGGCTGTCTGGCAAAATTTTCGTTTGTCGACAAAGCTTCAGAGGAACTTTCAATAAGTAGCCATGCATCAATTGCTCTGGTTATTGTAGGCTTTGGCCTCCTCCCTTTGGTTTGAGATCTGCGAGATACGGGAGATGACACGGCCATCATGTTCAACAAAAAGTGGAAGTTGGAAGAGTCTTTGTGGAAGTTGAAGTTAACAGAGAGAGTCTGTCAGCCGTCTTATAATAGGGGCGATATCCATCCTGTCATACTTAATTTACTGTCAATTTCGCAATCTAAAGTAGTTTCGCCACCTAAACATTGGACTAGATTCCTCACCTCAAACAACACAAAGCACCTCAAAGCACCTCAAACAAAACTAAACAAAGCACCTCAAACCACGAACGCCACATCAACCATGGACAGTTCTTTGACCTCGGACCGTCACGACCATTCTCGTCGATCGTACGACTCGCACCGCTCCAATCACAGCGGCAGAGGAGGTCGCTACGGAGGAGGAGGAGGCAATCATCATCGTAAAAGACATCATCATCATAATCATCATCCCTATCGTCGTGACGATTACGGCGGCGGACGATCTAATCGACATCATCCTCGTCGCGGCCGAGGCGGACGCGGTGGAGGCGGTGGGAATAATAATAATAACAATGGTGGGAATCGATTCAGCACCGAAACGAAAAGCGTCGATCCGCAGTACGCCATGATGAAACAGCTTACGGCCATGGTGGCCAAGATGGGTGATTTGGGGGGTGCCGCCGATGCTGCCTTGATGACTGCTGATACTGATGGTGATGGGTGAGTGGATAATGTTGTATTATATTTTGTATTTTCTAATGACTGTTTTGTTGAATGGGGGGGGATGCAGTCTGGGCATGCTCTATGTACTTGTTGTTTCGACACTGGGTGCACTCTGATGTGTTTTTCTTTTCTGATTGGGGGTTATTGTTCATCAGTACTCCCCGTTTCTTTCAAGTATCTCTCAATAATGCTATACCGATTAAATGATGATTGATTGGACCTTGTAATGAATTACATGTTTTCTTGTCTGAAGTCTGACACCATCATCTTTTTCATCTCCTTCTCTCTCTCTCTTTTAACAGAGTAAGACCGGTAGTCCAAGCCATCGGACGTAACGTCCAAGATCTAGTGGCCGTATTATGCAGCGATTCCAATGCCTCGCTTTTTTTACGGTTCGGCAATGAGAATGACAATGAGAACGAGTCTGCACCAGAAGAAGCTTCACAACACGCAAACGCCTCCGAAAAGGCAGGACCGTTGGCCTCACTCATCCATTCCTGTGCATCCAATTTACCGTTACAGACACCGTCGTACGCCGCGTTGACGTTGGGCGTGGAGTGTTGCGCTCCGTCTTCTCATGCGGGATTCGGTGAGCGATGCGTGATGTTGGGAATGCGGTGTTTGGGACGGGATTTGGATTGTATCCTCGAATGTAGCAAACGTATTGATGATGAATCGGAAAACAATGGTAGTTATAGTAATAATAATGAAAATGATGGGAAAAAGGAAGAGAGAGAACGGTGCAAGGCCGAACAGACGGGGGGATACGGTAACGGTATACAAATTGATGCCTATTACAGAGCTAAATTGATGTTACGATTCTTGGCGCATTTATCCAATGCGGGGATTGTTGCGGTAATGAAGCAGCAAGAAGAACAAATGAATAATGATGATGAGGGAGGTGGGGGAAACAACAACAACAATAACCTTTCCATGATTGGATTGTTGCAGTTATTGGTACGGTGTGCCTGTAATGCCGCCTCGTCGGCCACGGCATCTTCCGGTAATCAGACATCATCGTCATCCTCTCTACGTCGAGCATCTGTGGCATTGGCATCCTTGGTCCTATCGACCATCCCCTATCTTGATTTAAAAGATGTGCATGATTCCATCGCCGAATTAGTGGAGGAATTGGAAGGTACGGTATTGGCCAATCATTCGTATTCTTCCGAGTATGAACCTGGAATTGGTTGGCAGGCTATTTTACTCAAGGGGGAATTGGATGATGGCGAAACTATGGAGGAGGAAGAAGAAGACGACGAGGATGATACTGATGATGCACCATCCCCCTCGTGTGCCGATACATTGCAAGATTTACTACGGACGGTTCGTAAGTTGATCAATGCTTCACGAGGTGACAATGACGCGATGCAATCTAGATTCGCATTATTGAGGGATGCTCCCTGGAAATCTCTAAAGGTGGGAACATCCTCCGATGGAATGGAGGTAGAACAAGGCGGTTCGTCGGAGGAGAAAATGGTACCCATGGTTTATACGGGTGAACCGCTATTGCTTGATTTGGTGGGGACAGAGCCAGATACACAATGCAATTGTGTTCCGTACCTGCTGGCATTAAACACATTGGATAATACAAGTAGTACGGAATTGAATTGCCGGATGTTGGATGGTATCATCTTTGGGAGGTTGGCTATATTTGATGCTCCTCCCGATCCAGATGAAGAGGAAGAAGAGGAGGAGGAGGGAGCTGAATCCGATCCAAATCTTGATTCGTATGTCAAGACGTACTCGTTAATTGATAGATTCTTCATTGCCGATGCAGTCCGTGACGTGTTGATGTGTCACCGTGCCATGGTTAGTGATGCTGGAGCCGATCGCAGTGCTCCCAAAGAGGTCGCCGAGCAGATTTGGATGATATCTCATCTATTTCATCCAGAAGCACCCAGTTCACAAGAAACGGACAATGCAGCTGTCACTACTGTGGATAAAGCGGATGCTTCAAGGGGGATTGAATATGGAATTGTAGAAACATTGCTCTCGCTGATCGTTCAGTCAACTCCCCGAGAGAGTGATGTGCCGGCGTCATCACCGTTGAACCAACATTTGTACCTCGCCCGTGTCTTACTCGAGTTGACTAAACTCAAACCAACGCTTGTGCCTCGAGCAATTGTTCTCGCTGTATCCGGAATGTTTGAAGACTTTATACCGTCATTAACGCCTGTTGCTCGGGACAATCTTGCCACATGGCTTGCAATTCATCTATTCAATACTGATTTTCAGTGGCCCAAGTCATTCTGGGATCATTGGGCATCTCATGTCACAAATGGATCAAAGAGAAATAGCCGCGGTGACTTTGTGACGATGGTACTTCGTTCCATGGCCGCATTAACATCCGACGGTGCAGTTACACTGGTGAAAGATTGCCTTCCGTCAAACAGCCCATTAGTCGCATCTATTTTTCTTGCGGACAATCAAGAGACCTCATCTCCGCCGGCAGAGCAAGATCTGGCAGATCGATTTTGGAATGCAAATCATGATCCTGATACTATCAGGCAGTTTGTCATATCAGATGAGCTGACACATTCATTGGATCCTATTGAAGAAGGAAGTGAAGATCATTCCATGTTTCATAGCAGTGTCTGGTGGAGAACTGGATTGGTTATTCGTGCCTTGTTGTACCCTTCAAAACGTGAACAGTCAAGGGAAATAAGATTGGTTGCTGCTGCAGTCAAACAGTTGGCTAATAACGGTGATGATTCAATGGTCTATGATGATGCTGTTGATGAAGTGGATCCGACGGAAGATATTCTTCTTGATTTGTCGGACGCCATTTCGAGGTTCAAACCAGTAATCTTGGCTGCCTTGGCTAAGGATGCCGATGCATACGACAGCATAACCACTGGCAGAGTTGATGATGATCAGCTGTTGTTGGCCGGTGAAGTGTTCATTCTCAGAGAGTTCGAGAATACTCTCCCATTTTGGGACACTCTCTTACTGAATGTACTGATTCAATCCTTGATGAAAAACAAAATTGTCAGTATATTGGCTGTCGCAACTTGGGGGATCGGTGGCACACCCTGCAATTCCCTACGACCTCAATGGTGGAAGTGTGTATCAACAGCAGTCAGTACCTTCATTTTGTCAGTGAAGGGATTATCTACAGATCTAGGCGGTGGTATCGGAATGATCATAGATGATACAGGCAATGGTGGGGACTCCAGTGAGGCTGCAGAAACACGATTAGCTGATGCATTAAAGGAAGTCGTACCAACCCTGAAATGCATTGTCCAGCAAGGAATCAATACGTTGACAATGATGGATGGGGATAACAAGATACCCCCAGTTGGCGTAGATGTAACTGAGGGTATCAAACATCTATTCCGATCGGTTCTCTTTCTTCTTCATCTTCATTTTTCCTCTGAACCACCCAGTGGGATTCAGAAGATCCCTCACACAAAAGTAATGAAATGTTTAGCTGATATGGATTTAGGATGGGACAAGTTGGCATCTGATTTTCAAGCAGCTTCATCTAGTTCCAAGAGCAGCCAAGGGTCAAAGCTATTGTTGGGTTTGAGTAAATCATTTGAGCATATGGCATAGCTACTATAGGCTATTATCTCTCATATGCTAAGTAGATGCAGTTGAATTCATAGAGATATTATTACTAAAGTAGAAGCTACTGAGGATTGCATGGGGTCACACCTTCATTTATCGCAACCCAACTCATCGACAATACCAATAAACGTATTCTCTCTTAAATGCACTTGTGATCTAGGTACGTACCTTACACACTGACACCTTTCTATTATCCCTCTGATCTTCTCCGCTCCAATATCACATTAGCAAGTTTTGACATGACTCTAGATATCTTCTAAACAAACCAAAGTGCTGGCTCGATGCCAAGGGATCTATTATGGTATGATAAAAGGCTACACATAAATCGAAACATATCTAAAGCTGTTACGCAAGATGAAATTCATCAAATTTTCCCCGTTCTTGGCTGCTGCTTCTTCTATGCAAGAGGGTGTGGATGGCTCCTGCGGAATCCTCGGTGCAAATGCCACAGACTCGTGTGTTTTTGTATCTGATCCCAACGCAACATTCAACGGGAAAACCGTTACGAATGGAGATGGGATATGGGATACTCGTGGACAATTTCCTGGGAATCAAATACGGCACCTTCGAGGAGCGGTTTGCTCCAAGCCAGCCTCTAGTGCTGAGTGCAAGCGATGGGCCATTGATTGTTAATGCTACCGAGTGTGGGCAAGAGTGTCCCAACCCGTCTGCTGCTGCATACGATGAAGATTGTCTCTACCTCAACATTTACAGGCCTAGTGGACAAAAGGACGGGTTACTGGCTGTCATGGTATGATTCGCGGAGGATACTGGATGGCAGGTGCTGGAAGTCAGTATGATGGTACAAACTTAGCAGGCAGTGAAGATGTAGTTGTGGTCACGAAAAACTAGTTTGGGAGCATTTGGATTTCTTCCAATTGGCCCGAATGGAAGCGGAGGAATGAATGGATTACTGGACGCTGTCACTGCACTCAAATGGGTTAAAGATTATATTGGATACTTTGGAGGAGATTCCGACAAGGTGACGTTGTTTGGCGAGTCAGTGGGAATCATCAACAACTGCTTCCTATCAGTCTATCCAGAAGCCAAGGGTCTTCCAACGAGCTATTCTACAAAGTGGGCAATGTGCTGCCCTTACTTTTGATACTCAAGAGCAGTCAGAGGAACAGCTTGAAGGGGTTCTACAAGAAACATCTCACAACGGAAGAACTTCTAGGTGAACCCTATTTTGGATTTATATTGTCCTATGACCCTGCAATATTACCTGCATATCCAGTCGACCTTTACAGAGAAGGCAAAATCAATCCGTCTGATATGATTATAGGTGCAAACACTGTTGACGTTCCAGACATCTTTGCCTATGCTTTAGGAGATGAAGCATACTGCGAGGACTGGATCAAGGCTTATTCAACCTTCGAAGTAATGCGAAATCAATCCCACTCAGTGGCAAATTTCAATGACAGTATTCTTGACAATATTGAAGCCGTCTACACGCCTGATAAGTACGGCCTCTAATATTTCTGCAACCAATCTCGCAATGGGTGATATGAACTACTTATGATATAGCCGTGAGCTTGCTGCTATTGCTGCCTCGAAGGCTGAAGGGAAAGTTTACCAGTACATCTTGGGGCATAATTCTGCACTAGACATTGCCAATTCTACTCTGCTTCAGAAAGAAGACATCCAAGATCCTTACTGGTCAACTCACGGAGCAGACGTGACTTGTGTCTTTGGCTATTCTTCGGCTGGTGTTGTTTCATCTGACACAATACCAGAAGATATGCCCAAGGAAACAGTTCTGTTGAGCGAAGAAATTATGTCTCGCTGGGCTAACTTCGCAAAGTCTGGGGAACCTGAAACGGACTTATCTTTGATTAAATGGAAACCGATCCCCAAACATTCAGATGACGCATCTAGCAGAACTGCGGTTGACACTCCTTACATTAACTTCACAGGTGAAGGAGGTCTATGGGTTGAGTCGAAAGAAGATAAGTCCACCCAATGCACAGCCATCATCCCAGTTTCTGAGACTATTTTCTTTGGAACTGATACAGGATCTGATGCCGCCGGGCTTACTTGTATGCTGAATGGTGGTGCTGTAACTGGTTTTACATTTGCCATACTTGGATTGGTGTTCTAGAAACTGTTGGTGTTGTTGTCAGAATTCATGTTGTATTGTTATGATTGTAGTGTAATTACATTTAGATGTGAAAGGCTTCTAAGCGAAAATATTATGCTGTACCAATCTGTTAGTGAATTACTTGAAAGGTTTTTGAATTACCCTTTACATACAATCTAATAATAATAAATGTTTTGGAAGATAATTTCGGGTTTGGCCTGAGTTTAGAAACTGCCACTTTTGCGAAAGTTGAAGCCAGCATATCCAATGCCAGGATTGCGCTCTTCAATTCTCAAAAGTTGGTTGTACTTAGCCAAGCGCTCACCACGGCAAGGGGCTCCAGTCTTTAGATGTCCCGTTCCTAGGGCTACTGTCAAGTCGGCAATAAAATCATCCGCCGTCTCACCAGAACGATGACTCACAAAGACACCCCACTAGATGGTATAGAGAAGCCAGCAGCAGCAACAATGAGTTTGTATAAGTTTTCATCAAACGAATGAAGACAAAGAATCAGCATCCTACTACTTACGCCAGCTTTGACACATAGATGATAAGCACGAATTGCCTCAGAAACAGTCCCGATCTGATTCACCTTTAGCAGCATCGCATTCGTTGCATTCATATCAATACCCTTTTGAACAATCGAGGGGTTAGTACAATACAAATCATCACCTACGACTTCAACTGCATCGCCAAATGCTTTTGTTGCCCTTGGCATGTCCGTCAAAGTCCATATCTTGAAATGGATCCTCCAGAAGTTTGATGGGGTACTTGTTAATCATGTCATTCCAGAAATCAACCACGCCATCTGGTTTCATAACACGTGAGGGGTCACGTTCATTCTCGGGACGTTTGAAATCAAAGTCATAACTTTGCAAAGTCTCGTTGTAAAACTCCGAGGCTGCCGGGTCGGATCCAACGTATATCTTATCTGTATAACCAGCCTTGTCAATTGCAGCAACGAGTAAGTCAAGTGCCTCTTCGACACTTCCAATGTTTGGAGCGAATCCTCCTTCATCTCCAACGGCGGTGCTTTGCCTTCCATACTTAGCATTGATGATATCCTTCAGATGATGATACGTCTTACGGAAACGAACATCAGCAGTTAGTGAATGTCATGTATGAAAGTAAACATTCATTATTGTAATCTGAGATAGAAATCAAAGTATTGAACTTACCTCACTTCCCATACGCAAAGCCTCTTTGAATGTTGTAGCACCAAGAGGAATAAGAAAGAACTCCTTTATAACAAAATGATGAGAAGAATTACATGAGTATCATCATCAGATTCATACACACAAACACAACAAATGAAGAAGCTATTCACCTGAGGCGCAAGATAGTTGCCACTATGCACACCACCATTAATCACATTGAAGCAAGGGACGGGCATAATCATCTTGGGAGAACCAGCCATGCCATTCAACTGTTGATACAATGGGATACCCTGAGCGGCCGCCGAGGCACGACACGCCGCCATCGACACCCCAAGGATAGCATTGGCTCCCAAGTTACTCTTATTCTCGGTCCCATCCAATTCAATCATTACCGTATCAACCAAAGCCACATCTTCCAAACTCATGTTCTTCACAGCCGGTAAGATTTTATCCACTACATTGGAGCAGGCCCTCTCGACGCCCTTGCCCAAGTAACGACTCGCATCGCCATCGCGTAACTCCACGGCCTCCATGTCACCCGTCGAGGCTCCCGATGGAACATCGGCGGTGAACATCTGTCCGTCGCTGTCGGTTAATTCCACCTCGACGGTGGGATTTCCGCGACTGTCTAATATTTCGCGTGCGTGTAAGTTGGCGATGGTGGTGGCATTGCGAGTTGATGATTTGGCGGTAGCGCCGGTGAGGAGGCAGCGACGAGCCGCTACGGTTTGCAGTCGAAGATTTGAAGATTGTCGAGAGCATGGCTATTGTTATTTTTGTTCTATGTAGTTTTATAAAAGTGAGTAGTTTCTTTTGAAGTTGTGATGATTGCTTGTCAAATGATTTTATGAGATGGATGCAATGTTCATCATTGACAAGGATCAAGTAATCCAAGATGTCTCATCGTGTGAAGTCGTGTGATGTTGCACCACTCCATCATCTTTCAATTGCTGATGTCTTGTTCGTTCTTTGTTAGCTGTTGCTACATACAAACTGAATGGTGACGTCCTGGCACCGAAAGACATGTCTCCAACTCGGAGCGGTCGAAATTGCTGATGTCCTATCTTGTGTGTTCTTGCTTTTGTGGCATGACTGGTAAGCGGTACTGCTGTCCACACGACACTCGTATATTCGTCTCGGTCCTGGTTCACAACATGGTCGTATGTCGTATGTCGTATGCCCTTCCTTCCAAATCCAACTACTTGCGGTCATCGTCTCAACTCTCAACGACTTTTAGGATGCGGTCGCGCTCTCAATGATGGTGTCTCCATGGTTGAGGAGGTTCAGGGTGGGAGAATGATTAGATTGATGTATCAACTATCAACCCTCCCGCCATTTCTTCGGCTTGGTGACGTCACAATACTTAACAAATTTCACCGTAAACGCCGAGAGAAGATCTCTACATTTTTTATTCCACACGCCCGCCCCGCCCAATGATGTTGTATTACCAACTTCGTTTGACTTCATCTATCTTATCCCTTGTGATTATCTTTTGCACTATTGTAGCACATTACATCATGTGGTGCATTACAGATTTACAGATCACACACACTTCACTTGAACGAAGACAGTGGATTACAAAGTTAGGCAGACAAAGACATTGCAAACCATTTTATGACAATGTTAGTAAGGACTTAATGCTTGCAATTCTTAAAATAATGGTTGTATTCTCGTATGAAGTAGCAATGAGCAATTGTAATTAGCATTAATGATTAACGATTAACCATTATTTAATAGTTGCTCGCTCTGACTCCATTTGAAATTCTGCCACCATTTCTTCACCAGATAATGCATTTTGGATCATAAATAACAAATTGCAATTCTAGTGCAAAATAAGACCATCACCAAATTCCCCAAATGCCTTGATGCTTGGCAATGAAGCTTGGCAAGAGGATACGTAACTGTCAGCCCCGAAGTAATATCAAAGATTCTTTTTTGGCCATTTTCGTATTTTGTTGTTCTTTCATGATTCCCTTCCCATGATCTGGAGAATATGGTGGAGTTACCGTCTTCATCACCCTCGTAAAATTTGCCAAGCAATTTTTCAAATCGTTACAAAACACTTGATGCATAATCCAATCATTAGGAACCCATGCATTGCCAGCATCACTGTTATCCAAATATGTATTCATTAACTTACTCGGAACAATTTCGATACTAGATACAATAGAAGGTTTCCTCTTAATCAGCTGCTTCAATGCCGATTGATCCTTATGAAAGAATTTCTTGTCTATTGTAAAACGTTGTTTGTACATATCCTCCATGAATGTTCGAGATACTTGTGTATTGGGCACGAGGAATACTCCCAGATTAATCCCGCCATTGTCTGTGGCAACTACCATCAACTGGGACGTATTCAAATGTGTCTTGAGATGAGTATACCAGTGAATCTCGTAGTTTGTGAATGCCGCGTCACAATCCATCCACAATACCCAATCTACCTCCTGTGTATCCAATGTATGTTTGATGTAGTGTAATTTATCCCATTTCTTATGCACTTTTGTCAATGGAACCGGAGCAGACTAGTGAAGTAATTAGTAAGGTTGATGTGATAACGACGACCTTAGTAAATTNACGTGTAAGTGTCGGTAGAGGATACTTACGTAAGTAAGGATCGTACCGATCAACAACTTTTGAGTTTCCGCCAACACGTGCTGTGGGGAGGATGCATTTTGCGCGATATCTTTCGCAGTAACGAAGTTTATTGGTGTGTGACATGTTTATGTACTCGGGGGGGAATCGTTCTCCGGGAATGCATGCAGAAACTACAGCCAGCGATGGTGTTGCGATGTCAACAGCTGTACTGTGATTGCCGCTTCGTCCGAATAAGTAATCTGCCACCATGGATGACGATGGTATATCATCTGATGTGATGCGTGTTATACAACTCAGATTGTAAAAGATTCCAACATACGCATTTAGGAACGTCGATATGAAAACTATTCCAGAGGCAAATCCAAATAGAAATATTTTGATGGAATTCCTTCTACTACTTATCGACATGGTTCCATTCCATATTTGATGAGATGATGTCGAATGTCGAGCTAATGGATGTGGCGAGTGTTTCTGTGGTACTGTGGTACAGGTCTGTATCTGTACAGGATGCAAAATGGCTATTTAGTATTTAGGGGGGGGAATACTTTCTACCAAAGAAACTTATCTTGAATCTTTACTTAAAATCGACTAATTTCGACTCCCCGGCGGTAAACATCCTTCCAGACGAAACAAGAAGTCGTTGCAGGGAATATCTTTCAGATTGTATATTGTACTGCAATCCGGTATCCCTTCTTCTGTGGCAGAAAAGAAGCTGTATGCATTCCATGCCAAGTGGCTGATCGGCATCAGTTTGTCCAGGGTGCTGTCCTGGACATCTAGCACCTTTGCTATTTACGAGTTACAATTACTATTTGTTCCCCTGGTGTCTGCAGAGCATGTCTGTAGTGCAGGTGCAAACACTACCGAGCATATCTTGCAGATTCAGCTCGGCTCTTCCAATGACAGTGGCAATGGAAAAGTGTTCTTGGGTCTTGGAAAGATCTCCAATGGATTTCCTTGCCCTCTATGGCACACAAGTGCACCAAGCCTGTTTCGTGATGTTGCTGTTGCACTGATAAAGCTGGTGCCTGTTTGAAGAATTGAAATCCTCGTTGGGCTATGCCCACATTCAAGGAGACAAAAAACATGAGATGCATCTGTGATTTGAATTAGTGTTTGGTGTTCCAGATTCCAGAGAGGCAAAAACCTGCAAACGCAACTTTCGAGGCTTCATCCTCATGGATTCATACAGCCAACGACCCAGCAGCTCCATTTTTTTGAAGCTTTCAATAAATATGGACGATGTATGGTGTATATGGCAGATGGCAATTGTTCTCAATTGGTCAAAACAGAGCGTGACATCAGTGAGGAATGCATTTGCACAGCAAAGGTCTCTCTTGAGTTCTTTGGTGAAGGTGAAGTGCTTGTCGGTAGAATGAACCAGCACGAGTATTGGGAATGCTAGTGTAGACCCCGTGTTCATTCAACTATCATGCTAGACTAGTACAAGCTTGACCTTGACTTCAAGCTTGGGCAATACATTGATCATGTTTACGTCTCGTACGAAGGTACACCGGGCTACACCCAAATTATGCTTCAAGCAGAGGACAGTGTACTAACCACAACAATCTGTGACAGCTTTAAAATTGCAGGAGACATGCATAAAAACCAGCCTGCACCATTTTGCAACCGTTTGTTCACATGAATTGGTGGACTACTGCCATATGCCTCTTGGCTGGAAAATGATGACCCACTACCACTGCCAAGTTCGTTTGATGTTGTCCAAACTCACCCTGTTATCTAGGTGGATGAGAAAGGTTCTGTCTTTCGTATCATCTATTCCAAATAGAAAAAAGGTAACTGCACAATTCCTTTTGGTATCTACCAAGTCATTTATGAAGGTGTATCGAGAATTGTGCCTTTTCTGTTGTGAATCATCCAAGTACAAAGGCAAATGTGGATTGGCCAGAAGGGTCAAAGGGCCTTTTTGATGTTGCTGAGAACTTGTGCTGTTGGGAATGAAGACCGCTTCATGGTCGTGGTCGGTAGCCATTGGAATAAGCTGGTGTGTTGAATTAGCTTGTAGCCAATCTGGTATTGAGCACTGAATTAAAAAGGGGAAGAAGTTGATGAAGGAATGTCTGCTTAGTCCTTGCGTACCGGTACCAGTGCCACTCCTGTGTTTACTAGGCCCGTGTGTTTTTAGGCTCTATGTACTATAGGCTCTCTGTATTACTCTTTGACACCTACCTTACATAACATTTCAATTGAGGTACTGGAAGACAGCTGATAGCCCTATTATCTATTATTAGATCCTACAAAAATGACAATACATGGACGCCAAGTTACTAAATACATGGTCTGATACAATCTGATAGCAAAGAAATCGATATTCTTTCTAAAACTCTATATTTACTAATTGTTTACAACAAAATAAAGAAACTGAACTATCATCAAAATAAAACAGATAAAAAATAACCCAAACCCTTCACCGAATAATAAATCCTCCCTCTTTTGCATAGTCCATGATAGTATACAATGGACAGAACTACACTTTATTCCTATCGAACATTTTCCGTCGACTTGACAAAGAACTTCATTCCACGGGGATACTCTTCCGCAGATGTAGTATCGTAATCATAGTCACCACCCTTGAAAGCTTTACCACTGGATTTACCGCTTTTATCGTGTGTCTTTCCCGACTTGCCGCTATCATCGTGAAAGAACTTGTGCGTTTTGGCATCAGTAGTAGTTTTACCCGCCTTGGAGTTACTATTATTGTTGTACCCCTTCTTACCGCTCTTGCTCGATGAATGACTGTTGTTGTACGTGTCATCGTCTAGGATACCATCGTCGTCATCATTTCGTCCATTCACATCATCGTTGGGTTTACCGTTGGTATCATCATTCCCCAAAGTATCATCATCAGTTTCACCGGCGGTGGTATCATCACCAATATCAACGACGGGAGTTGGAAAGGGCGTATCGGCAGCGGACGGAGTCAATGCTACTGTGGTTGACGTTGTTGTGATGGATCCGTTATTGTCATCGGTAAAGAACGAATACGTCGGTGATGGCGTGTTGTTATTGTTTGTTTGACAGTTGTTTTCGACGTCCTCCTGTTGTATTTGAATAGTTTTGTTGATTAGTAAAACGATATTGAGTTTTGAATTCTTTCAACAGAGCAAACAAAGGTGGCATTTCACTGCAAAACATCTTTGTATCCGAAATGAAAGAGTCATTCACCCAGCAAACACCTCGCAAACACAACGGCTACATTGAAATTACATCCGCAGAAAGAGGTAGTACTTACAACGATGACCCATCCAATCTCATCACCGTCCACGACGCTCTCCTCGCCATTACAATTTTCGGTAGTATCAAACAACCAAAAGAATCGATTACGAACGACATCCCCCCTTTCGTTTATACCGTACAAAATCAACGATGCTCCGCCCACCTCTTCGCTATTACCATTATTACTATTACTATTATTAGTATTACCGACGGACGAAGAGGTGAATTCGAATTCGTCACCGTCCACCATCTCGGCAGTCACATACGATTCGTCGGTGTAAATGACATTGAGTTGATTGGACGTATCGAATTCTAGGAATTGAATGGAGATTACTTCGATTATGGATGATGACTTTTGTAACGTACGTCGTACCGGCTCCTCTCCATTGTTAGCACTGCTACTACCGCTGCTGCTAGTGTCATGTTGGTGACGTCTACCATTGGATTGATCGACATTGGTCTCGATAAAGCATAAACTTTCCGAAATGCCGTTATTATCGGCTATATCATTGGTGGAACAATCGGAAGATAGATTTAATGAAAAGGTGTATTTGATTGGATGGCAGCAGTTGATTTTGGCGGCCGTGGCGATGATGGAGCAGCTGTAGTAGAGGAGGAGGAGTGTTATTGTTGACATGGCGGGGAGGCGTTGTAGGATGGATGGCATTGATTTTGTTTTTTTGAATAATGCGTTTTGTTGGTGAGGTGCGTTTGTTTGTTAGCTGGCCTCGTGTGATTGAATTGATACAAACGGTCGAATGGAAATTGAAACTTGGTTGGCCAATATTGTTATCGCGTCGAGACGAAGAGGAGGGGGGGGCGTTATTGTTGAATGATATTCGACGATGTTGATCGATGAATTTGGTTTGTTGTGTGATTTGACTTGAGGAGAGGAATGAGGAGACGAAGTGGGCATTGGTGAATTAGAAGGCAAATCTACCTTAATAAACGTAAGATACTTTTAAAATGACTACTAAATTCTACAGCCCTAATTTGAACCTCCTCAAGAAAGTATCTTTTCTCGAATCGAGGTATTCAAATCATTATTGATGAAGACGATCATTTCTTTTGAATCGATTTGAACGGAAAAATAATTGGTGACTTAATTAGATACGCTGTGGGGACGTGAGAAGTCATCAAGTGAATTCACTTTGAGAGATTTCCCCTCAAAAGCAGTTGCATGCTACCCCCATTTTGCTATACCAGTCAAAATACTCACGCTATCGTCGTTCAATTTCAGCACCGCCGACCACAGACCACCAAAATAAACCATCCCCAGGCTCTTTAAGAGGGGCATTTTTTGAAAGTAGCTGGTAGATGTATCAATCCATTTGATTACTAGAAATAGGGGGTGCACAGCCAAGTCCTCAGTTAGTGTTTTTTTTGAACCATGACTCAAAAGTATCTTTTTATTTTACTCCTACTTAAGATACCTACCCTGTGCCAATTGCCGCCGAGAAATTCTGACGCCCGCCGGCCTCTCAACTCCGCAACCTCTCAATTGATCGCCATACCAAAGAATCGACCCTTGTTGCATGGGTGTGTTCTAATTACATGAATGCATCGCCCAAAACGCGACGTAAGGGTGAGCCAACGACCTATAGGCTCACCCTTACGTGGTCAGTCTTGCACTTAGTGCACGCGTTGGCCTCCCAGCGCTACAAAACACAACACGCGAAATCATGGAAACACCCATCGTCGTCACCATGATGGCCAATATCTCGGCAACAAAGCCAAGATAGACCACCCCCTTGCAGTGGCAACTCCGCCAGGACCCAACGCCAACATCCGTTACACCGCCGGTGTCATCACTGCCTCCACTTCCGCTGATTTTGCTCCGCCATCTCCAACACCGCCGAACACGAATTTCTCCGATTCGTCCACTTCGGCCGGCCGATCATCATCAAATACGACATCGGTCCCAACTCCCTGGCACCCCGCAGCTCGCGATAATATCAGAGAAGGGATTGCGCCTGTTTCTGGTTGATTGGTGAGTGTAATTGGGTCCGTTTGTCAATTTTTTTTGCCTAAAAAATATTAATATTCTAGGTGTACATGCTTTTCATCAGACTGTCTACCATCAATGCGACCCCCTCCACACCTCCCAAGCTTTCCACAGCCCGCGAATAATACAAACGAGTTGTTGCTGCATTCAAAGCTTGTAAATGTGAGTATTTATCATGGACGGATTGATTTTGTGATGAAATAATACATGAAATTAATTAGTTCTTCCACCTTGATTGATGTTTGGGGGACATTGACACATCCCAGGCCATACAACTATCACGCAACACGAATCTAAAACAATAGACAGATAGCGGAAATAACTGGGGAGAGAAGGAGAAATGAAAAATACAACAATCAACCTTTACCTTGGACAAAAATAGAAACATAACAATCAACCTAAATGAAAATGTTCTAGATACTAAAATAAAAATGTGTATTTTATTGACTACCTCATTTAATGAAGCAATATGGATACATTTTTTGCTAAATACATTGACGTAATGTTTTATGACTATTCTGCCAAGCGGTTGCCCAAAGTATTTTTGGTAGTGTACAGGTTCTAAGGCATCTTCTTACAGATGCCACACTCTGTATATTCTTCTTTCAATGCCACATTGATTGACATTATTTCATATCAAATTTTTGTTTGATATTTATTCGATATTTTCCCACTCATAATCCAGTCTGTGTACTGCCTGCCCATCCAACGTGTTGAATATTGATATCATCTGGTAATAGTCTCAGTATCAGTCATTTGTGTATTGATTCTAGTTGTAGGTAATGATGCATGATGTTAACAGTACCTATCACTCCTCAGTAGATAGTACTGATTATTTTTTATTTATGAATGGATGTTATTTAAAGCATTGTGTACATACAACATGTGATTCAAAAGGCGAGGTAAGAGGTGTATCAATACTAATACTACTAGTGCATAATGACTACAAGTCTGAACCTCAACTAACCATAATTCCAATCTCAACCATATTTAAACATTCATAATAGTTATAATTAGAGATTGGAAGGGTTGAGATACTGTGAACTGCCTGAATCAGTCAGTACACACACAATCTTGGTGCGAACAGTAATAGTATGGGCCATGCCAAATTTGTACCCACTCACGTCCAGAAAATAGGTTGCGGTAAGCATTTTAGTGCCCATATAACAATCTAAACCATGTATAACCATTCACTATACTTATAATGAGAGATTGGAAGGATTGAGATGCTGTGAAATGGCTGGATCAGTCTGTACACGCTCAACATAGGGACCTGGAGACAAAATTTTCACCACCTGCGACTCAAAATCTGGGGTGTGGTGATGGTTGTGGAAGATGAATTCCATTTTCAACCATGTCTAACCATTTAGTATACAAATGGTGAAAGATTGGCAGGGATGAGATGCTGTGAATTGCCAGAATTGGTCCAAACTCACTCAATCTGGGTGGGAAAAGTGGGTGTGGGCCAAGCAAAATTTGTACCCTCTCAGAGCTGGGAAATAGGTTGTGGTGACCATTTCAGCGCCCATACACCAATCTCAAGCATGTCTAACCATTCATCATACTTATAATGAGAGATAGGAAGGGTTGAGATGCTGTGAAATGGCTGAATCAGTCTGTACACACTCAATCTTGGTTTGAAACGTAGGGAACTCAGCCAAAATTTTCACCACCTGTGACTCAAAAGCTGGGGTGTGGTGAAGGTTGTGGAGGATGAATTCCAATCTCCACCTTCTCCAACCATTCATTATACTTATAATGACACATTGAAAGGGTTGGGATGCTGTGAATTGCCTGAATCAGTCAGTACACACACAATCTGGGTGCGAAAAGTAAGTATGGGCAAAGCAAAATTTGTACCCTCTCAGAGCTGGAAAATAGATTGTGGTGACCATTTCAGCGCCCATATATCAATCTCAACTATGTCTAACTATTCATCATACTAATGAAGAGAGATTAGAAAGGTTTAGATGCTGTGAAATTCTTGAATCATAGTCCAAACATACTCCATCTTGGTGTGAAATGTAGGGGCCTTGTACCAAAACTTTCACCACCCTCGACTCAAAAATTGGGGTGTGGTGATGGTAACACATGATGAATTCAAATCTCAACCTTCTCCAATCATTCATTATACTTATGATGAGACATTGGAAAGGATGAGATGCTGTGAACTGCCTGGATTGGTCCAAAGTCACTCAATCTTTGTGTGAAAAGTGGAATACGGGCCAAGCCAACTTTTACCCCAACCACGCCCCAAAACAAGTTGTGGTGATCACATTAGAGCCCACAACCCAATCCCAACCTTCTCTGACCATTTATTATACTAATAATGGGAGATTGGAAGGGTTGAGATGCTGTGAAATTCCTGAATCAGTCCAAAAACACTCTATCTTGGTGTGAAACATAGGGGCCTGGAGCGTAAATTGTCACCACCCGCGACTCAAAAGCCGTGGTATGGTGATGGTTATACAGGATGAATTCAAATCTCAACCTTGCACAACCATTCATCATATTCATATTGAGACATTGGAATGGTTGGGATCCTATAAACTGCCTGGATTGGTCCAACTTCACTCAATCTTGGTGTGAAACGTTGTGAAAAAACCTAGTTTTTGTTGACATTTTCCTTGAAAAAGTACCTTTCAGGTTCAAAATATTCCCCGAAATTTGTGCAAAAACATACCAATTCATAAATAATGCATGAAATAGTTTTGCAGCAGAAATAATACGTCATGATTGTCCCAAAACACCTCTTACAGTAGTTTTTTCAGTGAAAAAAGCCAAAAAATGCCATTTTTTAGCGTTTTTTTGCCAAAAAAGTACCTTTCCGGTAGAAATTTTTCATCAAATTTTTTTGAACATCTCAATATTCACATGTAATATTAATGCCATAAATTTTTTTAGGAAATAGAGGACTTTCATGAATCGCATATTTCGCATGACACCCCATTTCACTGGTAAAATCGACTTTTTTGACACGTTTCGCAGAAAACGAGGACATTCCGGTCAAAAAAAAAATTTTGTGCCTTGATGATAAATGATCAGCACGCCATTCTCTATAATACTGGCAATTTTTATGGCTATTGGAAGAAAAAAATATTTTGGGCATTTCACCAGTGCACCCCCTACCTCTACCTGCCACAACTCTGGGAAACCAGGCCTAATGATCGGCCATAGATATGGTACGACCCCAAAGATTTGCGACAGCCTGCTCTCAGGCCACCTAATTGGTGCCCTCGTGACATCCTCTGGCAACAGACGACATGCAAAGTATGTTTGCATGTCATCATAGATGACCCAAGTTATTTGACGACACTACGAAGGGTGGAACTTCAATTTGTGTTGCACCACTTATTTGCCCCTGAGGGTTGTGTAGATATACAGGAGATTTTTGTACAACTCATTCCCTTCACCATAGCACACAGATACCAACGTGCATGTAGTTGTAATGTTGAGCTTGAGCTCAAAATAATTGCTCGGTGGCAGGCGGGACTTCCCTTTCAATTGCTTTTCCCTCTTCTTTTGTGTCCTAGTCCTATTTGCCTCGGTGGTAACCGCCATACTTTCCTTGATGAACATTTTCTCCATCTCGGCCGCGGACCCTGGCAAGCGCATTATTGATAGAAGCCATGAAGACCATGGTACTAAGCTAACAAATGTGGTTAGTAAATTTTATTAGCTAGCTACTTGAGATGGCGTCAGGCCATGGATACAAAGCAGCTGCAGGCATCTGGTGGCAGCTGACAGGGCTGAAGGAGATGTCCCGACAGGTGATGGCCGTGGGAGCAGCTGCGCCTATCTGGGAAGTGTCCTCAGTTCTAGATCGGGAGTGCTGGCTAAATGGAAAGGACAATGGTTGTCCTTTGGTGGGCAATGTCATTGGATTTTTAGCAATCATATTTGACAAAATCACGTTCGTGGTTCGTGACGTTCCCACTGTGTCAAACAGGCATGGTCGCACAGCTTGGATATTTTTTAATCAACTCCTCAGATAGTGCCACCGATTTATCAATTTCAATACCCTTGTTCGAAAACCATACCTCCATGCCACATAGTAGTATCTTGTTCCGCGCGTCAATGTTGTCAGTGCAATCCTTTATGACTACATACAACAGCGGGAGGAGTTTCCAGTCAATTGTGCCTGCAAAGCCCTTGAGTGCTGCCAACTGATTATCATGCGTGTACTTTCATTTTTTGCAACTAATACTGCAACCGGGATTCGCGTGA
>JALLPH010000274.1:0-23890 GCA_036939855.1 Cyclotella choctawhatcheeana
GATGGGAGGAGAACCAACAATTAAAAAGGTCCCATAGCAATATTTATTAGATAACACCTTTAAAAGTAATATCATTTTTCATTTTCATCTCGCAACCTAATGTACATTCATTCAGTCAATTCAGAATTCAGTCTCTCTTAGCCTCTTCAACTTCATTTCCATTTGTGTTATGCCTTGATTTGGGGAAGGCAAAATTGGCTAAGGATCGGCCTCCTATTCTATTTACTTCACGTGGACTTTGAAGGCTTTTGGCAAATGAGAGATACTGTGCCAAATCTCTGTCGCTCACTGGAAAATTAGGTGGTGGAGGAATGATGTTGGTGCACATGAATATGAATATGTTGATACAACAATGAAGAAATATGAGTAATATACCTGATTTTCTTGCTCCACGGACTGCCTCCTCAAAGTGTCTTGGTAGTAATTCAGGTAAGAATTCATCCACTTCTTGATCTATTTCTATTTCATCTTCTATACCTCCAGTACTGGTATGCATGATATCTTCGCGAATGGCTAGCTTTACAGCTGTTTGGCAAATTTCAGTCAAATCAGCACCAGAGAATTTGTCGGTCTTTGCTGCCAGGTATTCTAGATCAACATCACTACATATTGGTGTGTGGCGTAAAGTGGCTTTCAAGATACTCAGTCTGCTGGCATAATCTGGCATTGGAATGTAAATCAGCTGATCCAGACGCCCAGGACGGATGAGAGCAGTATCAAGTATATCAGGACGATTTGTTGCGCCTATGATAAAGACATTCTTCTTGTTTCCCGAAAATCCATCCATTTCTGTAAGGAGCTGGTTCATAATTCGATCAGGGGCTCCTCCTAAATAAAATACAATTGGTTTGGATAGGTAGAGCAAGACATCAAAATGAAATATGAAACTCCACTTACCTGCATCATGTGCGTGACCCCCTCGTTTCTGTGCTATGCTGTCAAGCTCGTCAAAAAAGAGTATACAGGGTGCAGCCTGTTGTTCTCAATATGCACGAATTAGCGTTTTAAGAATCAGGATGCAAAGACGTAGAGGAGATAAGACGGTGACATAATCCACATACCTGCCTGGCTTTATCAAAGATATTTCTAACATTCGCTTCGCTTTGTCCAAAATACATGTTTAATAATTCTGGCCCTTTCACCGAGATGAAGTTAACTTGACACTCATTGGCAATTGCTTTTGCGAGCAATGTTTTCCCTATGGAAGGAGATCAACACAAAAGTGTAAGAGAGATACTTGCACTTCAATCAAGAGAAAAATAAATCTGCCACTCACCACAACCTGGTGGCCCATAGAATAGTACACCTTTAGAAGGATTCAACCCAAACTTGATGTATTTGTCTGCATGGTCTACTGGGTACTGGACAAGCTCCTGAAGGTCTCGTTTCACGTCTTCCAAGCCTCCAACGTCTGCCCATGTCACGTCAGGGATATCAACATGAGTCTCCCGAAGGCTACTTGGTGAATGACTCTGTCCAAAAGCCATCATGAAATGATCTTGTGAGACTGCTAAAGAGTCTAGAATCTGCAGGTTATTAGCAACAGATTATGTTAGAGTCGTTCTAATCTGCATCATGTTGAAGCCATCAAACTCACTTCTACATCGATAGAATCTGCCTCCATGTCGATGATATCCATCTTTTCACGTACTATGAAGAGCACAATCAGGATTAGGCTCATACCATAATCCACAATGTCAACATGGTTGAAAACTTACTGCAAGTCATGGCCGCTTCAGTGCATAACTCTGCCAAATCGGCTCCGACAAATCCATGAGTCTCGCGTGCCAACAGATCAAGATTGACTGTGTTGTCTAGTTTCATTTCTCTTGTGTGAATTTGAAGAATTTCTTTCCTCCCTGTGGCATCTGGTACACCCAAATCAATCTCTCTATCGAACCTTCCAAATCGCCTCAAAGATAGGTCGATTGAGTTTGGTCGATTAGTGGCCGCAATGACAAGTACTGGCTTCATTGCTGATGTTCGCGTCGATCCACTATGCATTCCATCCATTAATGTAAGTAGCTGGCTGATTACTCGACGCTCGACCTCTCCATTGATCTGATCCCTCTATGAAAAAATTCATAGGGTGTTAGAGGACAAACAATCAAAGAATTCGAATGTTGAATCCCTATCAAGCAAAACATTACCTTTTGGGCGATGCAATCAATCTCATCAATGAAGATTATTGCTGGCGCGTTTTTTGCTGCTTCGGAAAAGGCATTCCTCAGATTGCTTTCGCTCTCGCCTGCACCTTTTGCCATTATTTCGGGACCGTTGATTAAGTAGAAGAATGCTCCAGTCTCATTGGCAATAGCTCGTGCTATCAGAGTTTTGCCACAACCCGGAGCTCCGTACAATAGAACACCGTGAGGTGGCCGAACACCAAGAGTTTTGAATAGCTTTGGATGACGGAGTGGCAGTTCTATGGCTTCCCGGATCTGAACCATTTGCGCGCTGCAACCACCAACGTTGTCATATCCTACTTCATTTCCACTGTGCAATGCCTCCTCGTCTTCTCTTTTTATGGGGTCTCCTTTGGAATGGATTACAGTATCCTGTGCAACAATGCAGTATGGCGCAGGCTCACATTCTACTACTTTAAACTTGATTCAATGGAAATGTAAGATTTGTAAGTATATTACACGATGTGGCGGTATAATCCTCAAAGCAGCAAGTGATAGTAACCCATAACTCACTTCAACTGTGTGCATTGCCCGCTGAACTGAAAAGTAGTCCCCCTTCCTGACAGGGCGGTAAGCATCCAAAAAGTAAGGTTTCAGGTATATCTCAAATAGATCTCCGTTTATCTTTTGGATCGTATCTTCTAGAGGTAGAATATGTACTCGTGATCCAAATGGAATGTCAAGTCCTCTCGGCTGGAGAGTAATTAGGTCACCAAGGCGCACTCTCAAGTTGTTTCGAATGGTTCTATTAATCTTAACCTTTGATGTATCACACGTATCATCTTCTAATACAATTGCAACGGTTGTATGATGTAGGCGGCCTTTGAGCAGTACTACATCCCCCCTGAATAGTTCCAACTCCATTAGCTTTGCTGGGTGCAAGTATACAACAGAATTATCAGCTCCGTGATCTGGTTGGTCCACGACGAGGCGATTAGGCTTGATTTTCTTATCGAATAGAGACTTCGTAGCACATACTTTTTGTCTTTTATTACTGCAATGTGCTATTGAGGCAGCTGGTTTCTTGGGAGCATTGCCTTGTGGTTTACTTGATGTTGTGTCTTTGTCATTGCTACTGTTGAGTGCTTTCAATAAAGGCTGCATCTCCGCATTGGAGAAAACAGATAAATTGCTTGAACTTCGGTGCAACATTTTTGATTTAGTTTGTTGATGTTGGTTGATTTGTTTACTTCTACTGATTTGTGAATTGTGAAGGTACAGTAGAAGGGGGGGGGGGTCGGGTCAAGCAACAAGCAAGAAGGAAGTAAGGAAGCGAACTCCCTTGCGTGCCTCGAACGAGAATCCTAACATGAGTTCTCACCAACAAAGGTAATTGATATTACAATAATGTTATACTACCTTTATGTATGGCGACAAACGAGAGACATGAGAATTTAGTTTTCATTTGGACACAACATCATACTTACACTTGCCATACTTCTTCCCTCTCAGACCAACTCAGACAGACAATAAAATGGCCATAGATCCACCTGCAGATCACTATCAACAGGATAAATCAACTCTATCTGAATATATTACCCCACATCCGTTCGAGATAGCCCTCATTCGAAAACTCGAGGCGAGGACAAAGAAAGTGAGCGATGCATTCCGCATTCTCGACGCAGATGGTGATGGCTGTATATCACCTAGCGATATGATGACAGCCCTGCATAACGAATTCGGGATGGATATCACCCAAGAACAAGAACAGTATATCTTTTCACGATTCTCTAATAAAGGAGAGGGTGCAGTAGATAGCTGCGCCAAAACACAAGTTGGAATGACATTCGGAGAATTTGCGAAATATTTCAATGCTGTATCCAGTGCTGCATGCTACATGCCTTCAAGTGAGTCTGGTTCAGCTGCTGCGGTTGGATTTCACATTGATCAAGGCAGAGACGCAGACCGTGAATTGCCAATCCTTGAAACAATCGAAACTAAACGACTTCGGTTACGACATCAATTAAGGCAAACCCTGTCTGCTCACTCATCTAGGACTCATGGTGGATCAGGCATGAAAGAGACTTCATTATACCTTGCAATAGATGTTCATAGATCAGGCAAAGTTACAATGCAAGAGTTGTTAGATTGGTTAAAATCCGTAGGAATTGAATGGGACATGAATCAACTGAAGCTTGTGGTTCTAGGTTGTCACTTGGATGAAAAAGGAAATGAATTGGAAAAGCATTTCTTTGGTACTGATGATGACATGTTGGAGCGAGGAAAAGAGGCCGGAATGACCGAGCATGAGTTTGCACTTTTTGTTGAATCCCTGGACAGAGATTCATCTATTGATGAGGCAAGTAATAAAGTCAAAGAGGCCCAGGATAAAAGAGGCGTTGTTGCCATCAACTAATAATCATGTATGTAGCTGAACAGCAAGGTAATTTAGTTTAACTTAACTGCCAAAGTTATCACATTGTCACTCATGTGTGTTACGAAGTATTGACCTGAGATGCAGCATTTTCTACTATGCATCCAATTGCTCGATCACACAGGCAATTTCCATGGAGTATCAGGAGATGGCTCGAAGAACTCAAGAAATGAATTTACCTCTGCAGTATCTGCCTCTCCTGGTCTCTCCACCATCAAAATCACATTATCGCAACCCCACTTGACCTCATTGGAGCCAATAGCACCTACAACCATATCAAAGCTAAAGTACCTACACGGCAACAATCTTCTTTCCCATTTAGCACCGGCAACACGAACAGCAGTGATTCCAACCAACACATCTCCTTTTTGTATCATTCCTTGCCTTTCGGCATTGCCTCCCTCGACAAGATCACTAACATATACACCCCGACCCGCTTCAATTTCTTCAAACACAATCCCACATGGTTTTGCTAGTGGCACTTCGTATACACCCTTGGGAAGCCGGAACATTTCTGGGTATTGTTGGCGATCTTCGTCGGGAAAAGGCTCCATATACTTAGTCAATCCTGCATGCAGAGTGAATTTTCAATTAGTGTCATATATTATGCATTGGATCGCGAAGATGTGTCGAGATAACATGAGCCGCACCTTCATAGAAACGAAATTTCCCTTTGCCAAAATCATTACCTGATGCATATACAACAGCAAGAATAAGTATGAATGATTCAGTAGAAGTATGTCAATAAACAAAAGTAATATTCATATTTATCTCATTACCCGTGTTCCATATCCCATTGACGGCACCAAGAGGTGCAACGCGTTGAGTTGATGGGCTGTAGGCAGTGAAGGAAGCTACTGGGGCTGCAAGGGAGGTGAATGCAGTTATGGCAGATATCGGTC
This sequence comes from Cyclotella choctawhatcheeana, assembly GCA_036939855.1. NCBI lineage: Eukaryota > Bacillariophyta > Thalassiosirophyceae > Thalassiosirales > Thalassiosiraceae > Cyclotella > Cyclotella choctawhatcheeana. The sequence goes on from JALLPH010000274.1 coordinate 5,463, forward strand.
TCATTGTATTATTGACGATTAGTGCTTTAATGAGTGTTGCTTTAGTTGCTTGGATGTTGATACGCGAATCTTAGGATGTATGGTATGGTTTGAGTATCTACCTTTTATGGATGCGACAGTGAGCTAGCAATGACGACGCGTGCGTGTCATTCGCGGCTCTCATCCCTCTCGGTGACCGGCGGTGACTCATGACTCATGACTCAACTGCAAGTTTTGCGTTTTGCGTGCGACCAGTTTCAATTGCGTAACTTCCGCTTCAAAAACTGTTAAGTAGAAACAGCATGAAGAGGCCAATGTCTAGCCTGATAGCGTTGTGCTGCACATCATTGTGCTTCGATGATCACGTGTCTGCATTTGCTCCCTCTATGAAGACGCGAAGATATCATCCAAAACTGCATCGATCGGGGAGAGACGAAGATGAAGATATTAATTCACGAATAACACCAGAATCAACCGCAGGAAATGATTCTACCTCGATCATGCAACGATTTCTCTCACCCAAGATTGACGATCCTGGACTGCCTTTAACAGATGTATTATTAGCACAAATTGTGGCTCCATCGTTTCAGACGTTTTGGATATCGGCCCTTCATGCTCCCTCTCCATCTTGGCTTCGTCCGCTGGGTAGTTACTTCGGAGAAGCGCCAGAACTGGCACCGAGGGGATCGTTGCTGGCTCCGACATTAATCCATGGAGCAGGACTTGCTGTTTGTTGGGGGCTTGGTGCTTTGGCGTCTCAATTTTATGAACGGCAGTCTTTCACTGTGAAAGAGTCTGGGAACATCCTCGAGAGATATGGCACCGTTTGTAAGAATTCAATTGTATTTTTCTATCCTTTTTAAGTGCACACTTTCCCAAACAACTTGATCTTTTGTAGTGTCACGAATTGTACAAGCTGGAGCATTTGCTACTGGGATTCTGATTGTAAGCACACAAATCGACCTATTACTCGAATTCAAACGATACGTTCAATTTGGAGAATCTGAAGAGACCGATTTGCGCCTTGTTGTCGCAACAGTTGAGCTTATAAATGACGTCGTATTTGAGGCTGTGGTTTTAAGTTCATGGAGAATTATTCATGCTGGATTCATGAGTGATGTTAACAATCGATCGAGGAGGTGGTAAAACAGAGAAGTTTCGAGCATCCAATACATTGGAAGTTCTGCCGCCCCAAGAGATCACTGTCAGTTTTCCTTGAGTGAATGAAAATGTATTCCTCGCTCAATCCACCCAACACTCTTATGGTATTTCGAGGAATCATGTCACTGTTTGGTGGCTTTGAGGCGAAATGCTCTCCAATACTAGAATTTCTGTCTCTCCGGAACTCTCACCCAATTCTATCTCTGTGGACAGGAACCCTTTTGTTGACCTTTGTTCTTTTGGTGTGAGAGCAGACGAGAGAGTTTATACTTAGGTGCGCAGATGGTTCTGATTTTGGGTATCTGTAACTTTAAATCCATTTACCTAATTGAAAATTGAGACTTTTCTGCTTGGGTATCTATGTACCTCTATGTTGTACCATATTCCCTTTCAGAGTCTCCTCATCCTGCCACATGATGGTATTCTTGAAATGTTATGACTTCGAATATGCTCCAAAAAGCTACAGCATTTCTACAACGCCTTTCGCCCCAGCCAGCCAGTACAGTCCCGCCTCCCGCCGCCCAGATTCGTCCCGCCGCGCCCCATCGCCCATCGTCGGTCACCCGTCTCACCGGTCATCATCGCAACCTCAATCACCCGACGACACCATCATCGATCAAGTTCACAAATAATTCACAAAAACCAACTTCTTCTTCCACTTTCACTCTCATATTATCATGCTGCTGAATACTCTACACCACTTCGTGGCCCTCCTTGCAGCATCCGGCACCGCCGCAGCGCCTTCTGCATTATTTGTTTATCAATCACCAGGTGAACCGGCTCGCATTCATGCGAATTTTGTAAAGACATCACCAACAATCGAAGAAATAGAACAAGAATCAGAAGTATTACGGGCTGAAATTAAGGAGTTAAAGAGTGAAGCCCTGCGGCGTTTACGTGCTCTTGAAGAAACTTTGGGTGTTGCACCTAGCGCTCCTTCGAATAAACAGACAGAATCATCTTTAATTGTTGATGCCAACGAAAGTGAATTGCTTCCCCCTCCATCACCATTTGTCATCAAGAACACTAAGAAGAAAAATGCTGATGATCTATTGGATGAAAGTACTTGGAAGGTTTCCCTGAGTGAGTAATAAGTTCCGCAGTATCTTGATAAACCTACACATATATTTGATTATCTTATTCATTACATTATTTTGTGTGCTGTACATCACTGAAAAAGATATTGGTAGAGAACCTGGTAAGGATATTTGCATTCATAAACTTTACAAAGTTCTGTACAGTATTGACAATTTTCTGCACAATACTGAATGACAAATATGACATCTGTAGGAACATGGATGCCGAAAACATGGGGCACGAGTGGCGAACGACTGAACCTCTCCTTCCAAGCTCAATTTACATCCTCTCAACTGTATGAGCGTGATGATTTTCTTCGAGGTGGATACTCTAATTCAAAGATTTTACGTGTGAAAGATGGGCAAGCGATATTAGGTCCATCTCTTACTGAAGGTCAGCGTGTTTTTAATGTAAGTGTGTTCGTGGAAAATAGAATTGACTCGATACTCGTTTTCACTTAAACCTTTTTTACTCGTCACAGGTAAAGAATGGTGGTTGGCAGGTTACAAGAGGTGATGGGCCACTTGGCACTGACTTGTTACGGTTCTATGTCGAATTAGAAGACGAAGTAACGCATAAAGGTAGTGATTTGTACATCCCCAAAGGTCGAGTATACTGCAGCTGTGGCTATTTTCCATTTGCAAGTACCAATCGCAATGGTAGTGAACCTACCATTAAAGAATCGTTTCAAAAAGAGTTGGCCAAAATCGAAGACCAAATACAACAACTACAGCAGGAAAAGGAAAACATTAAGAATCCTTTCAGTTTGGATAGGATAAAAATATCAAGCGAGATTGGAAAGTTGAGACGAAAGGCAGAATTGACCGCTGGTAAGATTAACTTTGCATCTGTGACGAATCCGGACAAACGGCTGCTGAGGTTTACAAAGGATGGAGATGTTGGTCTAACAAGAGAAGGTGGCGTTTGTTGTAAGGTCGAGAAAAGTGCTATGATGGTTGAATACCATATTCTGGGGACATTTGGCATTGCAAATGTTGAGTCGTCTGATACATAATAGTCAAAAAGTTAGGAAATGAATTTTTACTTTGTCTATTGAACTTTGCTCCAACTCGGCATTATTTGATCATTTCTTCCTCAATCACCTCCAAAGTCTTCTTCAGCCCATCGAACCATACAGACCATCCATCCATATCACTTTCAATGTGTGGCTCTTTCGAAAACAGACATGGAACACCATCTAGTTTCTCCAAACGAAAGCCTGCAGCTATCAGCACCTCCTTCCCCCCAATGTGTCTACCAATGTCCTCTGTGAATTTGGGATGATCACGTCGGATTCTACGAAAGTTGACTTCCTCCGGCTTGCGTACTATCTGATCAAACAGGGTATACAAAGATCCTAATGCTACATCCAGAGATTTCCTGTCATCTTTCAAGGCGGTTCTCATTCTCGAAATTTGCATTCTTACCCCCTCAACACCTTTGACAGGTACCAATGCCAATAATTCTTGGTCAGCCTTAGCTTCTGCGTCGATTACACGCTGTTCTTCTTCCAAACGCCGTAATTTTGCTTCATGCGCCTGTTTAGCTAAACGTTCCACTTCTTTGCGTTTTGTTTCCTCCTCCTTTAGGCGTTGTTCTTCCGCACGCTTTTCAGCCATACGACGTTCGTTCTCTAAGTGTTCGGCTTCTAATTGTGTCTTGGTTTGAATCGCTTTTGTCTGAGCTTGCATATCTTCCTCGTGCTGTTTGATTTGCGTTTCAATGCTTTGTACGATACTGCTGTCATTAATACTCGATAGGCCAATTTCCAATGCTTTATATATTCGAATGATTCTCTTTACTCTAAGTATTGCTCTTTCGCCATACCGCGGTTTCTTGGTGACTGGATCTTTTGTATTCAATCGCGACATGAACTTATCAGTCTTTGGCTGAAGGGACCCAAAACCACTACTCAGTGTTTGAAACTGTAACATAACATCGGAAGGCGATGAATCTATAATAGATCCACCCTCTTCGTCACTCTCTTCTTCCTCTTCTAGAACAGGCTTTACTTCTTTTGTTTCTGTCTTTGGTGGTTCCGGTGTCTTGTCTTCTGTAGCATCGACTGCAGACGATCCAGTAACGAGCATACCCCATTCAGAATAGCCAGCTTCTTCCTTTTCTTCTGTTGTCTCAGTTTCATCTCTTATTACGCTTATATCCGAGGTTTTATCAGCAGTATATTTTGCATCATCTTCCACGGCAGTCACCTCGTCCTGTACCTCTCGCTCTATCGATGGAAATATTTCGTCATCCACAATATTGGACATTAAACTTTTCCATGTTGGCAGCTTTGATAGATCGATACCATCATCATTGTTGTAGCATGATTTCTTTCGACGGAGGGCCTTGTATTCAGATTTGAGACGGAGTGCTTCTTCTTCTGCTTTGCGGAGCTCCATGATGATTGATTTGCGGGTATGGCTCTATTATGGCCTATATATGGCGTACAAGAGTAGAGAAAAAATAATACTGGGGTAATTCCTCCCCCCTAAATCGCCCCCCATCCCATCATACCCGATTATCCGACACCATCAACCATCACCCATCACCAAAACAAATGTATCAAAGTATCAATATCAAATCACATTGAATCTTCTACACACCAATCCTTAGCTTGACATTCACAAAGAGAAGATGGCATCACAAAGAGCAGCACTTTCTGCTGCTACTATTTCATATGCTCTTTCGGCTGTTGCTGGATTTGCCAACCCATCAATCCAACGAGGATTTGGACTTGCAACCTCCAAATCGCTCCTGCAACCTCCTCATCAACACATTACATCCCTTTGTATGTCTGAAGACACCTTCATCAAAAGACCCGATGATGACGACACCGTAGTCTCCTTCGTCGACCTTTCCTCCGAAGGTGAAAAGGCCATAGACTGCTATATCGATTCTGTGGCGACATTAAACAATATTGAATACACCATCGGTACGCCATGCGATTATGCCGTGGCATTATGCTACTTTGAATCCGATGAACAATTGGTACCCATTGAGTTGGACGATGCGTTGATGGATGACATTTTCCCAGTGGCAGAAGGGATTATTGAAGATGAATTTGGTGAAGAGTTGGTTTTGTTGCGGACACCGCAGACGTTGACTTTGATTGGGGAGTTGGAAGAGAGTGAAATGGATGAGGAGGAGGATGATGATATGGATGAAATGGCGGAGGATACCGAGGAAGAGGTGGAGATTTTGGTTTCGTTTGAGGAGGAGGGCAGAGAGTATCATTTGGTTCGATTGTTGGATCCTATATTACTCGTTGGGAAGGTAAGAAGCATGTTGATGTATTATATTCATGGTTCTGTTCTCTTGTTATATTATATTCAGTTGCTCATTATGTCTTGTTTGTGTTTCTGTAAAGGGAGGGAATGAAATGACGCGAGTACTTTTAACTCCAGAAGAATCAGACTCTGTTATGCCAAAGTTAGAAGAAATGTTTTTGAATTATCAAGAAGAGCAAGGAGGCATGTGATGCAACATGGGCGAAGTCAGAGATGAGATTATAGTGCACAATAACATGAATCAAAGCGCTGCATAAAAATGATAGGATTAATCTATTAGGTTCGGTGACTTTCACCACTCAACGTGGAGATAGACTGCTAGATTTAGCTAGAATTGTAAGAAAGTAAGCATGTAAATTGAGCTCGGCAATCATTTACTCAACTTGAACTTCTAAGCAAAGCGCAGCAAAAGATTGAAGGGATTTTGTTCGCTGTTTCGCTGATCACATCTGCATGAACCATTACAAGACAAACGATGCTTCACAAAACCGTATTTATATGACTTTGATGTCTGATGAGTTTCAGAAGTGGGGCTCTCATCAACATAGTGATGTGGAAAGCTAAAGATATGATTTCTAAGGCGAAATTGGGTTGTATAACTTCTTTGTGAAACTGCTATATTTTTACATTCGGCTCCCTGGAGCTTACGAACGAGGCTTCTCTTTTTTCTCCTTGTAAAGAGCCAAAAGACTCACACCAGCAACCTTCACACACTTAAACCTAACACCTGGAATATCACCAACGGCATGTCCTGATCGTCCGAATCCAGCGACCAAAACTTCGTCATTCTCATCCACGTAATTCAAACAACCATCCCTCGGTACGAAGGCGGCAATCTTCTTTCCATTCTTAATCAATTGAACACGGACGCATTTACGAATGGCCGAGTTAGGTTGCTTGGCTTCAATACCAATTTTTTCCAATACAATACCCTTGGCCATAGTAGAGCCTCCCATAGGATTGGCTTTCATAGCTGTGACGGAGTGGGCCTTGGTGTATTTAAGATCGCGCCAGCGTTGTTCTCGGCGGTGATTGCGGAGCTTACGTCCAGTCCTTAGTCCTGCTGGTTTTCCCATGGTTGATATTTATATTTCAATATGTACTAAGACTGTTGACCAACAAAGACAAGGAGTGAGCTCAAAATATCAGTGATGGGAATCAATTACACAGAAAAAACGACCACATAGAAACAAGCAGCTCATAAAGTGAAAGGACAGATCACTTCAGGAGTTTTAAGCATGGATCTTCAAAGCTTTGTCTTGCTCTCCAGCCATTCACACAAAAAATCTTTCACATGCAGCACTTGCTAGAGCAACTTGCTGCGGCACTTAAGAGGATGCCACCATGGTTTACTTGCCTGCAACGGTGCGTGAGTGTGATGGGGATAAAGGGCGAAGAGCAAGAAGTGGTGGCGTGAGAAATCAACGCAGGAATCAATACGAAAAGGAAATAAGTAAAGCGGTACCGTAAACTACCGTAAATACTATTAGGTGGTAAACCACATACCTAAGTACTACTTTAAAAAAGGTATGGGCGTACCGCGTACCGCCTGCCGCCTGTGCTTTACCAGCCCGCAATCTCAAGAAGTGTACCAGTGTACAGTGTACCGCTACAATCTATTGTCTGATCTTTGGTAGCTGCACGTGTGAAGAACTGAAGTGGTTCAGAGCAATAAAATTTCCACTCGAATTCAATTCACAATTTTGCAAAAGAAGTTCAATGAAGATTTTGTTGATAGAGCACTGGCCCTGGATAGGCTTCGTACGCATGTTTGTTGTTTTTCGGGGGTTCGGGAGTGAACCAATGACAATGACCAATCGAACTCCAAAACATTTGTGATAGCATATCATTTCAAATTTATTGGATTATTACCTTTAGAACTGCTTGAACTTTTCTCGGTATCAGTATTATCAAGAGTGGGTACAAACATGTAAAACATTGTTATTCTTATGTACATTATAGAGTCAGAGCACTTCAGCACTGCAAATGACAAGGACTACAAAAACAATTTAACTCTCTAACATCTTCTTTAATTTTCCAGACTTAGCAGCAGCCTGAGTATCATCATTGCCACCCAGATGCTTCCCCTTAATGAACACATTTGGTACACTCCTCTGTCCGGTAATATCCAATAAAGCCGTCTGCACCGCATTACCATTATCCATTATATCCAATTCGATGATCTTAGCAGGAACATCCATGTCCGCGAACAGTTTCTTTGTAGATGTGCAGTATGGGCAGTATGTTTTGGAGAAGATGACAACCTACGGATTGTGGAATTGGATGATGATCGAGGCATTAAATATCACTCATAAATCATAAGAAGCATGGCAAAAGAATGATAGGATTTACATCACTAGAAGCTATCTCCGCCGTAGCATATTTCGCCGCAGCGGCAACCGCAGTTTTGGACGACGCCGATCCCATTGGGATGATATTGTAAGATACCAAGAAGAAGAAGAAAGAAGAGATGGAGTATCTTAACCCTTTCCCACTGGGCGCCAACTTTTTTTTTCGCCAAAAATCGGCTTTCTCTCCTCCGATCCTCCTCCGCACCATGGCCGAAAGCCAATCCCTACTCACAAGATAGTGCGTGACTCACCTTCTCCGCCTAACACAACCATCTTCATACTATCCAGCACCGTTGTCCCCAAACGCACCGCCGATCATCGTACGAATCTGAATCGGACGATGATCTACGACCCCATCAGCTGGGACGACGCGAGTTTGGGCACAGATTTTTCCCCGACAGCGATGACGATGAGTCGCTACGTGACTACGATTCGGATGATGGCTCTAGCCTCCCCTCCTTTGGCAGTGGCCCTCCGAATGATATGGACGAAGAGTCCGACGATGATTCGTCACCTCCGAATCGACAGATTTCCACCGCCACAGCTCCGAATCTACCACCTGAAAGCACGACGGAAGTGGAGCCATCACTCCCTGAACGCGAACGTCAAGAAATTGATGATTCGACTGCGAGGAAGGGCAGATCTAAACCCGCCGACCACCTATTCCAGTCTGGTGATGTCTGCGTGCTCTCTTTTGACCTGGAGCATGGGGGAGACTACTGTGGGATCGTGCAATTGTCTGCAGAACTCATGACTCTGAGGTTGAAAGAGTCGGCAAATGGCTCTGCCACGGCAGATAAGTTGGAGGATCTCTACAAAAACCCCACCACTTTCAATGAATATGTTAACCCTGGAGAGAATGCCATTTGGGATGAGTATTGCACTGGAATTCATGGCATTCGAGCCACTGATGATAGGATCAAGAATGCAGACGGCATCAAGGCTGTTTGGGGTAGATTTTTGGATTGGTTCCGTACCCACACCCGCCAACACTCTGCTGTCATTCTAGTTGCTTGGAATGGGGAGAACTGTGATCTCAAGTGGCTTTGGAGGATCACCCAGGCCCCAAGATCTCCCTGCTCAATGCCCGACAAGCTTCAATTCTTTATGGATCCTTACAAGGTCATAACAAATTACAAGTCCTGCAAGATCAATCCTCTCAAGTCGAAGCTTGAAAGTCTCTCGTGCGGCAGTGTCTTCCATTACTTGTATCCCGAAGAGCCACTGGATGGATTGCATGATAGTTTGGTAGACTGTAAAGTTCAATCAGACATTATTGTGCATTCAGACTTTGTGCCATTCATCAACCGTATCTCTAGTATTCAAACTATCGATAATATATTCAAGACTGCACAAATCAACGAATGGAAGCGAACTATGGAACCCACTCGAGCTGTACACGGCCAGTGGCAAGAGCTTACTGCTGATAATGATCATATCAGCTGGCAACCCTCACGAGCTGATGATTACAACGGTCCTTCAGGCGGTCCAAAAGCTGGGCCAACAACTTACATCGTTGATATTGCTCGTGAAACAAGCACTGTCTCCGATATCTTCTTCGGTATCATGCCGCTACAGACTTTCCATGACATACGTGACCTAACCCACAAGTATTGCTACGTTGACACTGTAATTGAAAGAGAGCAGCTGGATCGGGATGGTGGTTTGAAGAAGAAGAAGATCCTCGTTGACTGTGAGCCCGATGCTCCCGGTGCACGCCATCGTGTGGCCAATGCTTGTGCTAATTGGAGTTATGAAATCACCACCGGCTTTGTGATTGCTTGGATTGCAATACTAGTACTTCAAGGCGCACACTTTGGTACTGACAAGCGCACGGCCAAGAAAATGTGGAGATCTGCACCTTACGGCTATGGTTTGGCTTACGTTCGCAATAGTATCACTTCCAATGCCTACGAATTCATGCGATCCTACATCCACTTCGCCGACAATGACAAACGAGTACCTCATGGCGAGCAAGGTTACGATCCGTTATTCAAGGTCCGCTGGTTTATGAATGCAGTAATGTCAGGCATACATAAAGTATGGACTGCTGGGAAGAATATAACTATTGACGAGAGCATGATTCGTTATAGTGGCCGTGCCATCAAGTGGGTGCAATACATGCCAGCCAAACCCATCAAACACGGCATCAAAGTTTTTGCTGCATGTTGTGCCTACACTGGAATTCTTTTAGCATATGACGTGTACTGTGGAAAGGATCTAGATGGCAGATCCATACTACAAATCACACTCGACTTGTTGGATTCGGCTAATCTATTCAATGCTCGTGGTCGTGCACTCTTCACCGACAACTTCTACACGTCGATCGCTCTGGCGAAGGAACTATTCATCAAATATGGTTGGACTCTCTGTGGTACAATAGTTCCTACCGACAAGAAGACTCAAACGGGAGAGGATATTCCATTTGTAAAGCTTTCTCGTGGAGCCAGGGACAAATTGCCTAGAGGTTGGTTTCGAGAGGCCGTGCTTGAGCTACGTGACAACTGCCGAAAGTTCTACATCCAATGCACTACCTGGAAGGACAAGAAACAAGTCATGTTCTTGCACACAAATACTATTGGCAGAACCAAAGATAACCATGTTAGAAGGCATGTCCGTGGACAACGTGAACGTAATGTCATTCGAGCACCACTTGCTCAGAAAACGTACGTTGAGTTCTTCAATGCCGTTGACCGAAACGATCGAGATAGCGCCGACTACTCCACCACCATTCGTACCAACCGGTATTACATTCGTATTTTCTGTTGGGCTCTTGATCGTGTAATTCATGCATGCTATGTAATTGTATGTGAGTGTGCTAAGGCAGAGATTGGTCCATTGCGCTGGTCTCGCTACCTCAGTAAGCATAATGGCCGGCATGACTTTCAAGTTGACCTCGGGATTGCTCTATTGAATCGTGCCATTCAAATTGACTGGGGCGGTATTGGCCCCAAACTGAAGTGGATGAGACAGACTACTCTTATTCCCTGTGACTGCAATCAATGTTACTTTTGCACAAATGGTCTTACTAACGGTGTAGCCCACAAAGTGCAATCCCAAACGGTCATACACTACAAGTGCGGTAAGCGTCTACGAGTTCGGGGTTGCACAAACGTTCGTGTCAAAGTTAGAAAGTCCAGCGATTACTGCAGACAATGTTACAAGAACCATCCAGGAGTTGATGCAGATGGTAACAAATTGAATGCTAAGCAAAAGAAAAAAGAATGTAAGCAAATCTACCTGGGGTGTGGCAATTGTTTGGAGCCCATCTGTGAAGCGTGTTGGCCAATGTATGATCACAATTTAGCCGAGTAATTTCATCAATATAAGTACGTGTTTGCATATGAGTACTACATCTAATACAGTGACCCAAATGGCATGAAAATTAGTAATATCACTCTAGACAGTCTGTAGACAAGGTCAGTATGCTTAGAATCACCAGAAATGGCCAACTACAAGCCAAATTAAAGCGTTTCTAATAATAAAGGCGGAATTAGGGTCCAATTAGGGTCCCCAGTGGGAAAGGGTTTTAATACACCCTGGTTCGAAACCACTCAAATCGGCGGATTTAGAAATTCTGCGCGACTCCGGCGGGCCCACATTTTTGACCAATTTCTGTGGGCACAGCCACGAAANTTTGCCCGAAAATCTAGTAATTTTAGAAATCAAGTAACTAGCATAAAATTGCTCCGTGAACTAGGGTGAATACCACATACCACAGATTACCAATTACCACACACTAAAACCACTCTCAAGCGACTAAGCGACCATCTAACACTAAAAATATATTAGGTTAACTCGCCTTTGGATGTTATGGAATGAATTGGCTGGAAGGTTGTTATTTAACTTCGGTGCGAACATTCAACATTTTTAATGATTGTAATTGATGGTATCCAAGAGCTGTGGCAGCAAGGGAATGATTAAATCAAAACACTCTTACCCACTGCAAACATCAATCCATCTTCGGTTCTCTTTGTTTATCAACCGCAAGGCAAAATGCCTGTCAAAAGGACGTGCAGTTGTGAAAGAGAATGCCGCTTATGCAATTGGTTGTTGGGTTTGATGACATAAAGTGTTTGATAGGAAGAGTATGACCCTTATTTTGCTTGGGTGAATATCTGTTCGTCACAAGTCATGACTCACCACTTTATGATTTCTAACTCTTCATCTGTTATGTATTTATTTTACATCCAGAAGTATTATAATGACAGAGCATGCATGAATTGAGTATCAAGCAGAAAAATAAGGAGCAAGGAAGACTTCGAGCTCGTGAACTTGCTGCTGCCAAGCAATCCCAACCCACCTCGACAAGTACACGGCATGGTGCAAGGAATCAACATCGACATAAGCATTTTGCCAAATGGATACTGGTGTGTTTTATACAAATCAAATCTCTTTAGTTTTTTTTTGTTCTTTCCTCATCCATTGTGTTATGATTAGTCTACATTCCCCCATGTTCTAGAAGAATGTATTGACAATGATCTGAATTCGGTAGATCCGCCGACACGAAAGCATATTCTTGATGTGGCGGGAGGCAAAGGTGAACTTTCCGCTCGACTAACTCTCTGCCATGCTCTACATGTCGTAATGGTAGATCCACGTCAGGCTGATATTACCTCAGTCTATATGAAAGATGTTGTTCCAAAGCTTCCCAATAAATGGCAAACTTCTGTGCAGAAACGGATCCACGACAATCCAATGTTTGTACAAGATTTATTGAGGAGACGATATAAGCAACTAGTCATGCCTTTTGATGTCCCGGATCCTGAGATTTGTAGTGACAAGTTACATGATGCCAAACAACGGAAAGAATCGATCGAAAGGAATAGAACTTCTGACGATCTGAATTATCAAATACAAAATGCATCATTGATCATAGGTCTTCATAGTGATGGTGCTACTGAAGCGATTGTAGATGTTGCACTTTGTTACAATAAGCCTTTTGTTGTTGTCCCTTGCTGTGTCTTTCCCAATCTATTCAACAATCGTTTCATTACCGTCGAAGAATGTGATGAAACAGGAGATTTGAAATCAAGACAAATTCCAGTGAGAACACATGAGCAATTCTGTGCTTATCTTTTAAATAAAGATCCTCGCTTCAAAAAAGAAAAGTTACCATTTGAGGGAAGAAATATTGCGATATGGTGGGATGGGAAAGCATTAGAATACTGATTCTTTCTTGCTCTAGAACTCTCATAATTAATAGCTTTGCGTCTGAGATATTATATACATCGTACATCGTGACTCATATCCAAAAGTCCTATCAATCTAAGATTATTGTTATGTATCTACATGCTCATGCCACTCCTGAACTAACTCAATCTCCTTTTCACTCTTCTCTCCCATACCTTGCCACTTTATAAGTTGTCTTCCCTCGGCTTTTCTTTTAATGCGATAAAATACTGCAGCCACTACCAGTGAAAGCCCAAAGAAGCCAGTAGAGTTGACTTTATGTCCATAGAGGATAACAGATAAAGCAATGCTGATCAAAACACGTGCTGTCATTATCATTGCAAATACCAATGCCCCAAAGTTCTTAATTGTGTAGAAAATGCACAGCTGACCAATTGTGGAGCACACTGAGAACACGAAGAAATGGAGTTGGATTTCAGAATGACGCATGACAAAGTCAATGGCTGGCCATAAATTGTTATCGTGGATCAGTGTGATCAGAGAGAGCACTGTTGAGAAGGCAGATGTTGCAAACATTAACTCTATCATGGACATGTCTCGATGTATTTTAAACATTCTGCTTTGCCACTATGATATATTCATATGTGTTGTGACCATTGAATTAGAACTGTAAGATACAAGTGATTGGTGAGACCCACACTTGAAACTCACCTGACTTGTGAAGCTATCAAAGAACAGGAAGAAAATCAAGAGCATTACCCCAGTCCATTTCGCACTAGTATGTTCTCCATAAACATCAAAGTCAAAAGTCAACTCGTCGGTAGATGACATGAACATTGCAATTCCCGCTCCAACAATAATCGCAACTATGTAATCGTACTGAGGATCTGAAGTATAGTGGTACAAAAGTATGAGTACTACAATAGCTACAAAGGTGGTTACATCACGACAAATAAAAAACATAAGTACATTCCAGACACTTACAAGATTGATTTCCCAACAAAGTCCCCATAATCATCACTGGAGCAATCTTTAACGCCTTGAAAAGAGTCACCGCCGGAAAGGACACGTATCGCAATGCCTCGTATTGACACCAACTGCTCAACATATTGGATATACTGGGAAAGGAATACTCATAAATGATTGTTGTCCGTGATGTACGTGGTTTTAAGTAGAGTAATAGCATGCCTGACATGATGAGTGTCCAGAATCGATTCGTGAAGACTAAAGCGTAGGAGTACGTGAAGTACTCTCCAGTTTGACGGGGGTATCTTCTTGTTAGCATTCGTTCCTTTTTTGGAAATGGTAGCGAAAAAATTAGGATCAGGTATTTGTGTTCGAAGCAAACAGTCTGTAATTTCCTCCTCACCTGAAGCAATCCCCAAACCACAAAAGTGAAGTTCAACATGATTGCACAAATAACCAGGTTCCCGTATACACTCTCCTTCGTTTGCAATCTCGAATCGTAATCACTAAGAAAGCTCGATGTTCCACTCTTAACAATGTTGTTCTTACGTTCATTTGCGCCCTCCTCGCCCTTTTCAATCAAGCCTTCCGTTTCTTCTTCCTCATCGTCATCACTTAAATCGGACTTGTAAGTATTTTCCATGGCAGCCATGTAGGAATAATGTAGTGGGGGGGATGTGTCCTCTCGTGGTTCGAGCCACGAGGGGAAGTAAATTTTAGCCACGAGTGTGGTGATGATTACCATTGCGCAATCTTTGAAAGGGTGGCCAAGCAATGGTATTAGTATTGGTGTGAGCTTAATTATGCATAAAAAACAATGACTATGGACTCACAGAGCAAAAAGTTCGTCGACAATTCCAATAATGCCGCTTCCGCTGTGGGAGATAACAAAGGTCTATTAATATCCGAAGGTGCTGATCCCTCGGCATTTTCCAGGATGCTTTGGGCTGTTGTGACAGCCTCGGATGAGGCAGGACCGGCATTTTCTATATGAGCAAAATCGTCGTCTTCATCGGTAGTCAATAATCGAAGCAATGTGCGGGAGGTTTCGTGAGCTGCGTTTGCAAGGGTTATGAAGTCCATTGTTGCATTGAATGTGGTGGCTTGTTTGGAGGAGGGGTGTGTCGGTGCTGTTGGTGTTGAGGTTCGTTGGTGGTGTGATATCGGCTTTGTTGTTTTATGAAAGATGAACCCACGCGTAACAAAGTGTCGCGTGAGAACTTTATTTCGGAGATTGAGACAGTAATTGAGAACACTAACTATGCTCATTTAACTAGTGGGAGAACTTAGGCCTCGTTGAGAGCTCTTTGAGAACTTACTGCTGACGTCACCTAGCTGTGAGAGCCTTGGCGCCAAATCTTAGAGCTCCTGAGATTTCTCCCAACCCCCCCTCGCCTTCTCACATTTCTCTATCCTTTCGTCTTCTGATCGAACGATCGAACTCTCCCCAATTCACCTATCAACCATGAACACGTCAACCATCCCTCCACGTCAATGTATTCCGCCGCCAATGCAATGCCAATGCAATCGTCGCGGCGACAAAGATATAATTTTCAAGCAGCATCAGTTACTGCAACAAAGAGGCATTTCATTATTCTTCAATACAGAAGTTCACACATCAGACACCCAACATCGCAAATGATTGACGGTGATGGTAATGCAGATCCATCTACTGAGGGGGGTATGACGACAGTAGATACAGCGATATGCGGAGAGTCCACAAACACACCGAAAGAACCACCACACTCTACAACTTGGCGGATAAACTCAAATACTTTCACTACGATAAGACGATAACTGATCAACTGTTGGAGAACCTGAAGAAAGAAATGCCTAAGTTGGTTGAAGAGGCGAAAAGAGACCATGACTTGGATCGTATCCCTTCCTCAAAACGATACAAGACTAGGTTGCAGCAACGGATTAAGAGTAAGAATCTGCCCGAGGGTTCTACTCTCAAATGGGAAGACGATGCAGGAGAATATGCTGAGCGCATTTGGTATTGGTGGAAACCTCGTGTCACTGAATTTCCAATACATGCATTGGTGCTTCGACTTGTTGTCCTTGTACAGCTCTCAAGCTGTTGTATTGAAAGAGTGTTCTCAAAGTTGAAGCATATCCGTGATAGATGTGGAGAGAAGTTGTATGACGATATGTGTGAAGTTCGTTTGTTTTTGCAGTGCAACGGGGATCTCACTGACTTGTATGAGAGTCTGAAGAAGTATGGCTAGAAAGAAGTAGTGCATTTAATTGGTCGTAGGTGTTACATATTATTATCTTCATTCAATTGTTAATGTACGTTACTTACTGTCTACATGGTATTACCTTAGAATATGCTTCACTATGTACATTATACCTCTATATAAGCGAATTCTCACTCTTTTCTCAACTTCTCAAAGTGGCCCGCTGAATATGGCATTCTGAGTCATTCTCACGCGACACTTTGTTACCCACGCGCACCACGGCTCCACACGCTGCGCCCAAGTGACCAAGTGCACTTCCCGCACCGAACACCTTATTGACATAGTGTTTTTATGGACGCACAAAAATTCACCGAGCGCATCCCACGCACACTCTCAAGAACCGCATCATAATCATAGCAGATCCTAGAGGAAAAGCACATATCATCAGCCATGAAGCAACCAACTAACTCGCGATTAGTTCTAGTAGCTGTAGCTCTAGCCATAATATTGCCACCCCTTCAAAGCATCAATAATGACGACTCCGCTGTTTGCACTGCTGACACCTCGGAAAGCTGCACTGACACTGGAATCGAAAACAGCAAGAACACAAATCAACAAAAGATTTTCCATTGCGAAGATGCAAATGAAAATTGTGAAATCTGGTCCAAAACTAACAACGGCTGCATAACAAATTCAGCTTACATGACACATTACTGCCCTGTATCGTGTCGAACTTGCGAGGTAACCTACCTCGCTCATAGACTATCGCAAATGCTGGACGGTGCAGTTACTCCAATGTGTCAAGACGAGAATTTCAATTGCAGACAATTTGCGGAGGATGGCGAGTGTGTGAAGAATCCTTCGTACATGAATGGATTCTGTCAGGCGAGCTGTGGTGTTTGTTCTGTAGATGGGTGAGTTTTTCTCCATCTGGGCTCTAGATGCTTACCATGATGTCGATGTCATATATTCTGATTGCATTATTTCATTCTTTCATTCACACAAAGCAATAATTTTGGTGTCAAACAAAAACTTTACAAAGAAGACGCAATAAAAGAGCAACAGATTACGGAGCACATTGGCAAATCGGTAGATTACATGTACACTGTCAAACGGAATAGGAAGTATAAGAAAGTACGACAAAATTGTTTAAACATGCATCATAACTGTAGTCTTTGGGCCGCACAAGGCGAATGTGACAAGAATGAAAAATACATGAAAACTATGTGTGCACCGGCTTGTATGTCTTGCGATTATTTGGGTGATACTTCCGAAGAGTGCCCCGGTATTGATCCGAATAGTGAGCCTCTGTGGAAACCTGGTGATCTGAATGTTTTCTTTGAGGAAATTGTTGATAATGAGAATGATAGCGGAAACTATTATCAACAGTTTCATCCCAGAGCATTATCGCGACCAAATACAAAGAGTAATGGCGAACTTGTGCCTGGAGTAGAGCAGGATGGACCCTGGCTTGTGATGTTAGATAGTTTTCTAACTGCAGAAGAAGCTGATAAATTAATTGAAATAGGCCAAGAACAAGGTTTTGGGAGGAGTGTAAAGGCGGTAACGGCTGGAGAAGGTAAAATCACTGAAAGTAGAACATCATCCAACACGTGGTGCAAAGACAGCTGCATGAAAGATCCTACTGTTGCCCGTGTGCTACAACGAATTGCAAATACAACAAAAAGTACGGTCAATCACAGTGAACATCTTCAACTATTAAAATACTCAACTGGACAGTTTTATGTTGGCCATGATGACTTTATCCCATATCAACTGGATTATCCATGTGGAGCACGTATCATGACAATGTTTCTATACTTGAATGACGACGGGCTAGAAGGAGGGGGTACAAGATTTTCGAAGCTAGGACCTGGCATTGATATAACAGTTAAACCAAAGAAAGGTAATGCCCTTTTATGGCCAAATGTTAAGAATGATGATCCCATGGAGAAGGAGGAGCGAACGTATCATGAAGCTCTACAAGTCGTGAAAGGTGTCAAGTTTGGTGGGAACGCTTGGATTCACAGTGAAGACTTCCAAACTCCGTGGAAGCTAAATTGCCTTGGTTGAAAAAGGATATTAGATATTATTAGCCCCTGCCTATCATTCAGCTGAATTTGTAAAATCAGTGTAGATATGTGGTGTCTTTTTTTAGGTGTGGTATCTCAGGGTACCATATCCCAGTACTTTCAGAATTCTGCCGATTCGGCAGAGTTTCACGTAGGCCTGGTATAGTTTCTACACAAAATCCAAATTCTGCCGAATCGGCAGAATTCTTGTTCGATTCC